>CAEGAF010031356.1:0-15652 GCA_903067075.1 Micropoecilia bifurca | reverse complement strand
ATTTTTCTCATTTTCAGCACTGACCTTACTTGAAGGGAAAACTTAAGGCTTACAAAAACTTTGTATTTTCTGTCCTGCAGGGGAAACTAAGAAGCTGGTTAAGCAGGTTAAGTTAACCTTGTGCTATAGGTAAAGCACCTAATTTTCTTAACTAAATGATACCTGCAAGTAAATCTATTAGCATGTTTAATTTTGCCTGCACTTGATTGTGTACATTTCTTTGACAAGTTTACCAAAATATAAAAAATGTCATTCAAACTGCATTACGTATCACGTTAAAACGTGATACGTAACACGTTAAAACGTGATACGTATCACGTTATAACGTGTTAAGTAACACGTTAAAACGTGATACGTAACACGTTAAAACGTGATATGTATCACGTTATAACGTGATCCGTATCTTGTTAAAACGTGATACCTATCACGTTAAAACGTGATAATTTTATGTCCAGCGTGACAGCAATGCGCTTCCGTACTTTTCACACTTCCACTTGTCTGTCTATAAACTGTAGAGTAACCCCGGCCATCACTCAGTAGGGCTGAATGGCTTTACAGAGCGAGTAAGTTGCACCAACTCTGAAACTTTGTCTAACCGATTTGCTGATTTTCGTGTAAATTTCCACGATAATTCTTAAGAAACTGGCGGGACTGACTGATATAATTTGACAGGAAACAGAAAAAAACTGCATTAATTTGATTGATATAAAATGTGAGCATGGTGACACTCCAGCCTAAAGTGACCCAATTCCGATTTTTTTGACGTAATGCGACCTGTATCCGATCTTTTCATGGCAGTATGAACAGCACAGGTCGGATTCTTTTTTGAATGTGACCCATATCCGATACAAATCCGATTCAAATGTGACCTAACGTCCAGGTCGCATTCATCCGAACTGAACACTGATTCTCAACAAATCTCACCATTCTGTGTCCTGATATGCGCAAGCGGGAAGAAAAACAACAACCATGATGACTATATGAGGATTAAGTTGTTAATCTGTCGCTCCGGCCGGACAACGACTTCAAATATGCAAGCTAAGCTCTACCGTTAGCCTCCATGTTTACTTCCGCAAACACTTTTATGGTGGTTGGCAGAACATTGAGAATGCTGACGCTATTGCGTCCTCTACTGCGCATGCGGGACACTTTCAGGTCGTTTGCCTGTTCACGCTGCAGAACACATACTGGTCGCATTTACTGGCAGTGTGAACGGCCCTGGCAAAAAAATCGGAATTGCCAAAAAAATCGGAATTGAGTCACTTCAGGCTGCAGTGTGCAATACCCTTAGTGTTTAGTCTAGACTCTAGAATCTAGAAGGTCACATAAAAAGCTGTGGTGGGCCTGAATTGGCCCATGGGCCTCAAGTTTGACACATCTGATTTAAAGGATGCAGACCTCTAATCTTTGATGACAGCAGTTTGAGACCACTGGATTAAAGGAAACTATTTTCTAAAGTTCCCCTAACAAATACATGTATATAAACTGAATGTGGATTGTTTTTTTCTAAGAGTCTAAAAAGATGAGTGATAACATCAAATTATTTTTTTTTTCCAACTTCTTTTCCACTCCCACCTGCTTTAGGGGTTAAACACCAAATTTAGAATTGTAATGTAGAAGAACATCTACGGTCTCATCACAAAATCTCCTTTTCCTCTTTACAATTAATTACTGTCACCCACCCTCCCCTCCCTCCCTCTTTCCCTCTCTCCATCCATCACCCCCAGCCCCTCTTTATTCCTTTCATCCCCCTCTCCACCTGCCCTGTGGCACTCCTCCATTTGTCCAGTGAGGTCATCCCTGTGTTCTCCCTAATCCTCCGAGGTGCTCGTCTTTCTGCCTCTGCTTAATCCACCCATGGCCCCCAGCCCTGGCCACACACACACACACGCAAACACACATCTGCTCATATGTGCACATACTCAGTTATTCTTGTATTGTATGCTCAGACCCACAGTAATTCCACAGCATGCATGAACGCATTGTTATTCAGTCTGTTATATATATATATATACACACACACATAATGTCTCTCCACCTCTTGGTATAAAATCTGTCTGTCTTTGTGCGTTGGACGTACTGTGTCCCCGTCCATCTGTGTGTCTCCTGTGTGTGCTGCCACCGCCATATCTTACAGGTATGTGCATCTCTAAGTCCATCTAACAGCTTCTTTGATCTAATGCAGCTAAAATGAAAATGACTTTCTCTGGTTTCTACTCAGCTTACTAAAGCATCAAACATTGTATTGTTTCGTGACTATTAGTTCTTAATACTCCGTTTCTCCACACTATAATTTTATTTGGACCAGCAAACAAAAAAATCTATGTTTTAACACTCTGACTCTTGGATATTCAGTGTACCAATTAGAAGTCCAACTGCAAACATTTTTCTTTTCCGCAAATATAAAGCTGTCATTTTTAAATCAAACTTTTATCAAAAGACAAATTCAAAAAGTCTAATGCAACAAAAGCCAAATGCAAATAAAAAGATAGTCATGGTAACAAGTTTTAGATTCAGACAGAAAAGAATACAACACATAGACAGAGATGCTGAGCCTGCTTTTTAAAATGTATTTATGTAAACAGATTATTTTTCCCAGCTGTCTCTGCTGTCCTTTAAAAAACAAACATTGAGTATTGCCATATTGTGTTAGTACAAGATAAGCACACAGTTTAAATATTTCTGTCATATTCATGGCCTAAAACTGATGTGACATACATAATGAATCCGTTCGATACGATGGCGCTTACCACTAGTCACCTGCACCTTAAACAACCATCTTACACTGCAAAGAGAGAAGTGCTGAGTCAAAATGTGTGGCTGTTATTGCTAATTCAATATTTGGAATCATAACCAACACGACTTCCTTCACTTCCTCTGCTGCCATCGCTAAAACTACAGGCAGGCCGACTATTTGAAAAGCACAGAAAACCAACGCCATCATTCACAACTTCTTCTGTTCACTGATTGGAGGAATAAAAATAAATGGGAGAAATTGAGTAGTTTTTGGAAATAACTTATATTTTTACAGTTATTGCATATCAAATGTAGGCTATGCAGAGGCATAGTCCACTTTATTAATACTACCATAATTCATTCATGCACTCTATGCTGAGCATCTAAAAAAAAAAAGATCAGCAGTATTTTCCTCTGGCTGTGAGTCAGTTTTCAGTTGCTTTATTCGGTCCTCAGTGGCCAAACTTCAAGTTTGACCTGATTTTGTAACTTTTGGCCTTATTGATAATAAACTAAAATATTGACAATTTTATTGAAATCAACAAAATAGACATATTTTTACTTTAAAAAATCCAGTCCTGCCATATTGCATTAGTACAAGACAAGCCCACAGTTTGTAATTGTTTTTGGGTTTATTTTTTTCTTATTATTTCTATTTCAGCTGTACGATTTGCTAATGAGTAATACCATGTGACAGGTTCTATTTGCTTCAAAATGACAATGAATGCAAATAAACCAACCTCTAATATAAGGGAATCTATTTTTGGTACCTCATTTGTTTTCTGAGATGAAAAGCGTTCATTTGTATCAACAAACACACTTGCAGGTCAGATTTGCTCGGCTTTGGCCGCACTTCGGACACAAGCGACACAAACTCCAACACCAATCAAGCTAAAATGTCTGATCTGATCAGAAGCTTGTTTGGATCAGCATCCCCTCCCACAGTGTTGAGTTTCCTCCCTCCAGCTGGCGCTTGGCCCCGTCCCCCTTAGCAACAGCTGAACGGTAGCTGACAACCAGGCTGGCTTTGGTCTACAGCTCTAACCTCACTGAGGACACTTTTTAATCTTTGCAAAAATATTCCGTTTGTCAGTCACATTTCCCAGCAGCCTTTGCATTACCCGGAACCCAGCGAGAACACGGCTGGCTTCTCTCCTAGCAGCCAGCCGAGAGCTGCGTGCTGCCGGACATTTATACCCACACAAATGTTTGTCCTTGACCACTGAGGCTTCGGAACATGACGCTATCCCCAAATCCCCTGTTTTGTTTTTATTTTTTTCCTTTTGTTTTTTTCATCCCTGTTCCCCTCCAAAGTTCCACCCCATCCTCACCCTGGGCAGCTTCCAGTTGTTTCTAAGGAGGTGTTGAAATGTGCACCTCTCATTGATCTTTCCAGACGGTTTTCACACCCTCCTGCCCCTCTTTCCACTCTGGAGGTCTGTTATGTTGGGGAGAGAATGTATTGGATCTCATGAAAAGAAAAAGCATTGCTGAAGCATAAATCTGCATGACTAGCAGTTAGTTTTCTCACCACAGTGTTTTTCATGAAGGCCACAATTGACATTGATTTAATCCGAACACAGAACCTTCTTAGAAAGGTTTACTGGCACAGAAAACCTTCTTTTCGCTTTTACTTTTCCCACTAAGCAGGATTACTGTTGAGTCAATATTTGACATGTGGCATCACATTTAACTCTCGAGAACTTTTGGCATACAAAGCAGTTCACGGTGGTTTACAACAAATCTATCTCTGTATTCTGCTAACGTCGAAAAAAAAAAAACACATTTTCACAACTGCGGTGTTTCCATGAAAAAGGAAATTAAATAAAAATCGCACATGAATAAGCTTGTTCACACAAGAAGTCATTAAAAATCATTTCAGCAACGGATGTAGACAGTTAAATGAAATAAACTCATAATTCAGCCATAGTGCTATCCTTCTTCATCTATCTGCCAGTCAGAGGAGACGTTCGCATCTTTGAGCGTCCGCCTATGTATGCGGCATTCTGGGGAAACTGTGTATCCTCGATTTTACAGATTTATATTTCAACATGTTGGTTTTTGGGGGTTAATTATACTAAATCTGTGAAACTGTTCAACATCAGCACAAGCATCAACTTTCAACAAGTAAAACTAAATGCTTGGACGCAAATTTGGCTGGATACAGTCAGTTTCTTTACAGAGCTCCATTCCTCAGTAGTCCGAGTGACAGCAGATCAGTAGCAGCACATGGGTGAGTTAGAGACTCACTGCTGTGCTGCTGACAGCAGAGCTACTTCAGGCTATTTGATCATGTATGACGGCTGTCAGAAGAGCCGACGGATGAGAGACAGAGCAGAGCTGTCAGCAAAGCTTTAGTCTGATCTTTGATTTAACGCTACAGTCACATGGCTGCCTTAAGTTCTGCCTGAACACAAACCTCAAAGATTGCAGAAAAAACATGGCAACAAAAGTTAAATAAAGTTTAAAATGAAATTATTAGAGAAAGGAACATGGAAAAAAACATTATTTGGCACGATGAGTCATCTTCTTGTAAGTTTATTGTAGTGTAAAATTAACCTCTGACTTCTATTAAAAGTGCCAAACTCGTTATAGATTATCTCAGCTTGTCAGCAAATAGGTTAACATGGAAGTATCAGTTTTAATTTAATTTAATTTAAAATGTACCCAGTTTTTTTCAAATCTGGCAAGTGTAAGTACAGATGGTTTTAGCAGATCTTGTTCCTTGGTAACTTATTTAAAAACACATCGACCCACTTAGAACCAGTCTGACAGAAAACCTGTGAGGTGGGGAGCCAAAGTTGGGCTGAAGGTCCAAGAGGATGAATCTGTGTGTATGTGTGTGCGGCAGGGAAGCGACAGAAACACAATCGTTTATGGTTTCTATGCGTTTGACCCGTCTGTTACATTCTCACCTGTTGACACCTCATCAATCTCCCACCCTCTCCTGCCAGGAAGGTGTCAGCAGGCCGCGCCCAGGGGACTGTCCGTGTGTCAGGGTCTATGTCAGGACAATGGCAACTCAGATGGACAATTTAAAGTCAAATCTCTCAGTGTGTGTGTGTGTGTGTGTGTGTGTGTGTGTGTGTGTGTGTGTGTGTGTGTGTGTGTGTTTTCTCCAAAGTGATTAGTCATAGGATAATGTAAAATATAGTGAGGATGACTCACCCTTGCTTCTGAGCTGACAGTAGGCAGTATTACGTTACCACATTTTTATTTTGCACATAGCAGTGGTGTTGGATACAGTATAGAGGTGCAGTTGCTGTTTCTAGTTTTTTTGTTTTGTTAAAGATTGTGGCTTTTCTAGATTATGTTTTATTTAGGCATTGTCACATTTCTGTTACTTTCCAACCACAAATTCCCATGTCTTTAACTGTCCGATTCAACAGAAACCTGCTACAGGTTGCAGAAGACTGTAGTTGTGTTTGTCTGCAACAGGGAATTCTAATAAAAAAGCACTGGGCTAAAAACTGGGAGCTGGGGAACACCATCGGTTTCAGAGGGAAAAGGTTGCATTTGTACAACCTGAGAAAAAAAAACCAGATAGTAAACCATAAAGTTGATGTACTGATGAAAGGTATGGAAGAAATTTCCAAGATTTTTCTAGAAAATCCCTGAGATTAATCTCAACATTTATGAGGTTTCTTTGGTGGAAATTTCCTCTCCCATTTCTTGTTTCTATCTACAATGACCCCTAATACACCGTCACAGTGAACATTGAGAACAGGCATGTGTTTTTAAATGATTTGATCAACAAGGACCTCTGCGTGTAGAAGCAGTATGTCAGGGCAGAACTAATAACGGCCAGAGATGGTGATTGTGCAGTTACTGGAGTTTTAAAGAACGTTTCACAGGGCTGCAGTGTGTGTGTGCGCGTGTGTGTGTGTGTGTGTGTGAAGACATCCCTAATACACTGTTTCATAATTAACCCAGTTGTGAGGGAAGTCTTGACTTCTTTCAGACATGAGTGTGTGTGTATGTGCATCTGCTGGTGTGTGTCCATGTTCCTCTGTGATGGACGGGTAATAAAAGAAAGTTTGTAATGTTCACAGGCCTCAGATTTGAGAACAGAAGCTGTTTTTGTTTCCCACTATGTCAGACGCTGAAGAGGAATATGAGTGAGTGGAGTTTCTAAAATTAATGCTGATTTATTGCATGTTGTCACTCAATGTTTCTAAACTATTTTTACTCTAATGTGTCTCTGCAGGGACCAGGCAGTGGGTAAGTTCCAGGACCGACACGTTTCTCGTTGTACCGACACGTTTCTCGTTGTTTTCCCTCCAGATGGTCAACTCTCTGAACTCTGTTTTGCGTCTCACTAGAAGTTGAAGAGGAGCCAGAGGAAGAGGAGGAGGAAGCTGAACAGGCTGAAGAAGATGGAGGAGGTATGGTTAAAATTAAAAAGGACGAAATGTGCAGATTGTAACTGCGTATTGATAAGATGTTATGCTGTTAGTTTTTGTTTAATGCATTAATATCTTTTTCCTGCTTTCTGATTGGGTGTCACTGTGTTGGTCCGGGTCATTAGAACAACAGGAGTACCAAGGTACGACAAATCTCCTCTGACAACACAAACGTTATCTGCTAGCAAAAGTACATAAAACAAACTAGTTTAATACTCTAACTAGTCAGTTTGAGACTGAGGTTTTATCCCAGATCTTATATGCAGTGTCCATATCCCTTGACATTGTTTAGCACCACAAAGCTGTTGTGCTTAGGGCACCCAAATGTCCAGCTCTGCCCTGGCTGTGTCAGAGTTGGCAGTTGGCAAATTTGCTGGTGAAGAGATCTTACTGCAAAATTCATAACATAACATGTATTTTCTGTTTGGGAAAAATGTACCTTCAAAAAATTACTACGTTACATTTTTACACATTTGCATTGTATTGTATGTACTTTGAATCATATGTGATATAGTTTTATGTGTGTTAGAATACATGTGTGTTAAATGATACACACACACACATTTCTAGCGTATATATATATATATATATATATATATATATATATATATATATATATGTTATGCATATATGGGAATTCCTTTTCTGAATTCCTAGTCTAAAATGCATGTAGAATGAAGAACACACACACACACACAAACACACACACACACACACACACACACGAGTCGACCTAATATGTAGGTTGTAAATTTAAATGATTGGTTTGAATTGTTCATGTTTTCTATCTTAGTGACGTGATTAGTAAATTAAAATGTCTGTTTATGAACATGTTTCTACATTGTTTAAGTACATTAAATAAAAAAGATTAAATAGGGAGACATATGTTGCCATCAACTTGTGTTGCTAATAGCACCTAGCACCGCAACAGTTAGCTGTTAGCCATTCTGGTGTTGTTCCCAAATTCCAGCTCCATCTGCAGGGACAAATGCAACACATATTAGAATGTTTTTTGGGGGTTTTTTTATGTTAGAAGATGAAATTTTAACCTCAAGTTGACCTTTCAACCAACCTAGCCATTTACAAGTCACAATATCACTGACAACTGCTAGCTGTTGCACTTGGTGGGCAAACTACATGCTGTTAGCAACCAGCTAATTGCTCAGTTATTCCAGGTTCTCTCCGCCTTCAATTCAAGTATTGATCAAACATGTTCACAAATTGACGTTCTTCATTACTACCTGTGTCACTATACACCATCAGAAGTATTATTACAATTTTTAAAAGGTTTTTATCACTACAATTATCACTATTCAATATGCGATAGTTGAATAAGCTGCTAAATTTCGGACTATTCCTGTCAGATTCTCATTTCAAAAGATTTTGCAGCTGATATTTCCAGAACTCTGGATCTTGATAAACTGAACAAAATGTTCAACAAGTTCAACTTGGTGCTTCTGCAGAATCGATATTAACTTCGTTATTTTAACTGTGCCATCATCCTCTGTCTGCTTTTATCCTCTTTGTTTTTATTGATATTTATGACTCTATCCTCACATCTTTTCACATTCATTTCTTACTTTTATCCATTTTCAATTACCATCTCTGACATAGTCTCTTTTTCCCTTGGTCTCATGTTCACATTTGACCCATACCAACGATTCATTTGTTGCGTTGCTGCCATGTGTGCATCTTTCACTGTGCTTTCATATGGCTGCTCCATCAGACCAAGATGCCCAGGAGGAAGGTGAGAGCAAAACAAATATGGAAAAAAAAACTATTTTCCTCACCTTCCTAAAATAATTACCTAACATAAAAAAACATTGACTTTTATAAATCCAGCATGATTCACTTCTTAGCATCAGACCGTTGGAGTTGATCTTGATTAAAGGTAAAGTTCTAAAGTTTTGGTCAGGTCATCAGCAGAGATGTTGCTCTCCTTTGAGGCCTTCAATGATTTTGTTTTGTCTGTTCTTTTTTCAGGGTGGACTGAACTTTAATAACTTTTCAATTTAACACAGATATTCTAGCGCAGTGTTTCTCAACCCTGGTCCTCACCATCCCCCTGCCCTGCATGTTTTAGATATTTTCCCTCTGCCACACCTGAATCGTATCTCTGGGTGATTAACAGGCGTCTGCAGTACTTGATGGTCATGCAATCATTTGAATCAGCTGTTCTGGAATAGAGGCACATCTAAAACATGCAGAGCAGGGGGCCTGAGGACCAGGGTGGAGAAACACTCAACCTTCTGTTCTAGCGTAACAGTGGCTCTATGTTGCACGTTGGGTCCTGGCCGATATGGCTAACCTCGTTGGTTGCTCTACGGGCACAGAATCAGCTTTTATTCACCTCCTGCACATTTTGTATCGGGTTGACATCATTCTCTTTCAGGAATCTCCAAAAACCAGTTCTGATGTATGTTTGAGGTCATTGTGCAGATGTAACT
This sequence comes from Micropoecilia bifurca, assembly GCA_903067075.1. Taxonomy (NCBI): domain Eukaryota; kingdom Metazoa; phylum Chordata; class Actinopteri; order Cyprinodontiformes; family Poeciliidae; genus Micropoecilia; species Micropoecilia bifurca. The sequence goes on along the minus strand of CAEGAF010031356.1, from coordinate 6,066 downwards.
CCCAACTGTGTCCACGTTTCACTCATCTTGGCTGAAATGTCGCCACCAAGATAAATGAAACTTGTTTAGTGTTTAGAAAGAATCTTGTAGTGTAGATTTACGCGCGTCCACCTATAATGATCATGCAAAATTATTATTATTATTATTATTAGGCTCTGCACCTTGGACCATTGATCTTGCATTACTGTCAATGTAGATTATTTGATAGAAAACAGAGTGATGTGAAGGTTTCTGGCACAACTTCCCCTATTTTAAATCTCCTTTAGAGGAGCAGCATTGTGTGAAATCGACATTTTTGAGATTTACATGATGTGATGTTTCTTAATCATCAAAACCATACATGGAGTGTTGCTCTGATTCTTTCATGAATATCTGAGAAATCCTCTAATTCTCCCGTGGCAACCATTCAGCTGTGCAAAACGCCTGTGTGGACCTAGACCCGCCTCTGAGGATGAAGCTCCACCTCTGAAGCGGTTTCCGAGCTTCAGAGCTTCTGCCTCACACTTGAAATTCTTCAACATTTCAAACTGAAATTTTCAAGGATTTTTTTCTAGAAAATTTCTGAGATGAATCTCAAAATAGAGAATTTTTTGCAAATGTATGACTTTTGAGGTCAGAGAATTTACTTTTTCTTCCTCTTTTATTTTATTTTTTACGGAAATTCACACCTGTTTTCCTACCTACAAAGGCCCTAACAAGCCATCATAGGTTACAGATAACATCCTCTGGGTGCTTAACTTATTTATCCACATGTTGTAGGATACAAGATAAAAAGTAAATTTACAAGTTCACTGTGGTTTATGTCACATTGTAGCGTAGAAACAATTCTGTTCAGGACATTATTTGACAATTATTATTATTTACACTGGCTCTAAATCGTGAAAATGACTTTGACCTCAACCATGTTAAATAATGTCTAGTCTGTGTCTAAAAGCTGAGTCCTTGGCAGGAAATGAATAAAGAAGAGAGAAGAACCACAACAGAACTTTAATTGCAGAGAGCATGTTCCTCTGCAACTTAAGCAGCTGTTAGTGATTCAAATAATTCCCTTAGTTAATATTTGATGTATCATCCAGAAAACAGAACGGTTCAAATGCTTTTCTACAAGCCCAGTGTGTCTGTTGCATCCATAGAGATGATTATTGTATAACAACTTCTATGGTCTGTTGAATGTTTAATGCAATACTCTTACCACTTCCTGCTCAGACATTATGTGTTTCTAATAAACTAAGCAGTCATGATCCAAATCTTTTTCCTGATTGGTAGTTCTTAGTCATGTATATTTAACACACAAAAGTCTTTGGATTCTTGCTTTGTTTTGTAATTTCTAAAGTTAACATACTTTTCCAAACACCTCACCTGTTGCCCTTTTCAAAATATGAACCATCCTTTTCACAGTTTCACAATCCTTTCTTTCACCTCAGGAATAAACTCTAAATTTGTTTATTTTGTGCATTTTTCTCTGCAGAAGAAGAGCGCCCCAAGCCAAAGTATGTTATGTAAACCTAAGCTCAGATTGCTTCATCTGTCTTTCTGTGGTTTCCTCCACTTTCTTTCTCTAAGCTCTATTTTTTTCTTCTCTCCTCTTAAAGACCTCTTGTGCCCCAACTTGCTCCTCCAAAGATTCCTGAGGGAGAACGAGTGGATTTTGATGTAAGTTAAGAAGATGACTGAAACAGAGGCGGCATGTTCACAGCTAAAGTTAGAGCGTAGTAGAAGGTACTGAAGGATCAGACGGAAAGCTAAGTCCTGTTTTGGTCAGTTTCTAAGCAGGTTATTTTGGCGTAACCATGAAGGCTGTGGTAAATGTGGAAGGAAAAACGTTCATGCAGAAGTCTGATTGGAGTCGCATTTATCTTATAAATGACCTTGCAAAACAATAGAATCAACATTTTGTAAAAAAAAAAAAAAAAGAAAGAAAAGAAAAAAGAGAGCTCAGAATTTACCATTGATGCCTGCCGTGTGAACGTAACACATCCTGCAGTGGATGGCTTCATTTCATTCCAGAAAAATTCAGAGAGAAATCTGGAACTAGCAATGAAATTAGCCACGTCTAAGAAAAAAAGTTTTCCCACATGAAATATAATGGACTTATTGTTGCTACAAAACCCTCAATAGATTGAAACTAAAACTCAAGTCCTGTCCCATCATTGGACAAAATGCTTTAGCAACATTAAGGTAAGCTGTTAGTTTGGTTCTAGCTCAGTAATCCCCCAATGACCATCTTCTAGATTAACTCATGGATCAGCTACTCAGTCCACTAGTTACTAACAGTTGGCTCTGATCACCAGGAGTTGTCTCTCAAATGTTTCCTTCGTCACTTTGTCAGGACATCCACAGAAAGCGAATGGAGAAGGACTTACTGGAGCTGCACACCCTGATCGATGTTCACTTCGAGCAGAGGAAGAAGGACGAGGAGGAGCTCATTGGGCTCAAGGAGCGGATTGTGAGATCAGTTTAAAGTCTCAAAGCTGGTTTGGAGCGCAAGTGGGACGAAATGAATGACCAAATGTTTTCCCTCCAGGAGCACCGTCGAGCCGAGAGGGCCGAGATCCAGAGGGTCAGAGCCGAGAAGGAGAAGGACAGACAGAATAGGATTGCGGTAAAGACTCGTATTCCTTCATAAAACTGTATTCCATACCTGTTCAGAATATGAAATCATACGTTTACCTGCCACGTACAGTTCATATGTAATATGTAGAGTGCCTTGCCAACATATCCATACCACTTTTTCGCATTTGCAACGTCATAACCATAAACATATCTCACAAGAGGTAATATCTCTTGGTAGTTATGCATTATTGGGAGACTGGAAGATTAACACCTCAACACTAACTTTAAAGTATTTTTAAAAAGGCAATAATTAAAAACAAACTAAACTACATTAACAATGCTAAGCCTGGTGAGGGCACCAGGAATAGCTGGTGGCCTGCCAGGCTTATAATACCTCATGGGAAACCCTGTACATCTATTGGAGGTAATGCAACGATAACACATTGAACGGCAAACATGATATTTCGTCTCTATCCTTCGTTCATTCCGCCTCGTAGGAAGAACGTCACAGAAAAGAGGAAGAGGAGGCCAAAAAAAAGGCAGATGACGACCTGAAGAAGAAGAAAGTGCTGTCTGGGATGGGAGCCAACTTTGGAGGTTTCCTGGCCAAAGTCAGTGTGCCTGGTGTTTTCACCTCGGGTCGATGATGAAAAGTAGGAAAAGGGTAGGATGATCGTGTGCTGTTTCACCCTGATCCAGGCCGAGTCGAGGAAGAGCAAGCGCCTGACAGGCAGGGAGATCAAGAGGAAGACGCTGGCCGACAGACGGCAGCCTCTAGGCATCGACAACATGAGGGAGGACGGCCTGAGGTGAGTCCCTTCCAGATGCATCGCAGTCAGTCAGTAATCCAGTGCAGCTATGGTTTTTTATACTATTTGTACAGTGCTTCAGGCAGGTCTCCATCACATTGGAGCAGGAGGTGACCATAGACATAAATACATAGATGCCTCATGGGGCAGGTCGGCCCGTAGCTGCAATACGTAACAGTGTCCGTCATATTGAATGTGGCCTATGTGCCAGTAAGCTAATACAAGTAAATAGACCGAACTTCAGAAAGTGCTGTTCTCCAAAGTATTTTAAATGAATACCTGTACACATATACAATACACATTTTCTCACACATATTAATATATTTGGTAATCAAATAAATGACTAAAGATACAATTTCAGACTTTCAATGTGATTTTTTAATTGTTTTGGGGCATTTCTGAATTAAAAGCACAATGTTTTTATTTGATAGAAATGACTCTGATTATTTTTATATGGACATAGATGAACAAACACACTTTTACAGTGTTTTATTACATAATTGCATAATTAAATGTACATTTAATGTTTCAAGACAAGAAATAAATAATTTTCTTGTATTTTTTTGTTATACATCATTGAGAAATGACTTTTGATTTATAAATCAGTCATAATCAAACATTAAACTACATATTTTCTTCCTTTTTTCAGAGAAAAATATTTATTACGGTATGTCAACTCTGCTATTGACAGCAAAGAGTAAAAATAATTCAGAGTAAATTATTTTTATTTCATTACATAAGCTGTATTAATACACTAATTAATTCAGACTGAGATATTTAAAAATGCACAAAAAGTGAAAAAATTAAAGATTTATTTATTATACTGGGAAGACTGGGAGAACTCTATGACTTCTGAGACGTCCTGGTTCACAGGCTAAAGCCAAGGATAAAATGATCCAAAAGTGAAATAGAAAATACATATATGTTTCCTTCACATTCATAAAAAGACATTTTCAGCATGTTGGGCTCTGACTCGTAGCATCTTTATAGCTAAATACCGACATGGTGAAGCTGAGCTGGAAACAGACTGAAGACCAGCAGCTCCAGCTCTGATCCTGACTGATCTTTCCTCACTAAATCCTCTGGTTTTTAATTAACTTCTCCTCTAACAGCGGTTTTTCATCAGCTCTCTCATTAGAAAACAGTATGAAAACGTTAGCTGCTATGCTAACAATCAGCGGTTACTTCAGGCCTATTTAGATACATAAGAAATATTTGTCGGTTGTTTAGAAATGAATTTCTGTCTGCAAAGTCAAGTAATTCTGATCTTTCATCCTTACCTGTGGAAGGAAATGCCAATGAATCCAGTTTGTTTCGTAAAACGGTTGAAATAAGTCCACACAACGCAGGACTGGCAGCAGGCGAGCTCCGATCGCCTGCTGCCACATAAAAGATGGCGGTGAGGTAACGTACGATTCAGCCTCCATGAGGCATCTAGTATTCATGTCTATGGGAGGTGATTACCGGTAACTCATTTTCCTTTTGGGCCAAACTATGGATGTTCTTAAAGGGCCGGTTGTGCCAGAATGTTCTGATAAAACTTGTAAACAAACTTTTAAAATATTAATAAATTCTTACAATTACCTTACATTGACCAATCTTTTCACATCCAACGTTCCCCCCACAAAACTTGCTAAGCCCCTCTGGTTGGGCGTGAGGGCAGTTATTCAACCAGCGGTCTGTTGTTTTTTTTGAGTTAAAAAATGTTTAAAGTTGACAAAAAATTTGAAAATATTGATTGATAATCATGTGTTATTGAGAGATTGGAAGATTAATACATGAACACCAACAATAGATTTAAAAAATATTGCAAACATTTTAGAAAGACTTAAATATAAAAGCATTGTTTAGCCTGGTAGGGACACAAGGATAAGCCTGGTGGCCCACCAGGCTTATAATACACCGGGGGAAACTCTTCAGGATTTTCCGATTGGTTTTGTGATTATATGCACACACAAAAAAATAAAATGTTTGTCATACTAATTTAGAAACGTTTGCAATAATTTGCACATATGTACGCAAATCTACACAAAAATGTTACCAGTTCAGTCAGAACATTGTATTTCTCTAAATCAAGTTAGAATAAAAACCTCACCTGATTGAGAAAAATGGATGGGGGGGGGGGGGTTGTAACCCAGTGTTATAAACTCAGTTTCATAATTTCATAAATATTGTTGAACAGGTTTGAGATGAAAACTAATCCTGAAGTACAGCTCTCTGGTCCATTATTTTGTTCTTTGGCTGAATTTTCACATCACTCTTCTCGTCACTCAAAGGACTTTGTGCTGGTGCCACCTAGCCAGACTCGTTAAGGAGTCACACACTAAAAAATGTACAGCATAGAAACACAGTATGTGGCTCTGTGTTTCTCAGGAATCGGGCCCAGGAGATGTGGAACTGGATCCATCAGCTGGAATCTGAGAAGTTTGACTTCATGGAGCAAATGAAGCACCAGAGATACGAGGTAAGGTTTACAACCGGCTTTACGATCTCCGTGTAACGGGAGGAAAGTGAGTTCGGCTGATTGAGCAATCCATTTTCATCACACAAATTAGAATTAAACTGTAAACGTACTGAGAGGTAACCCAGCTGCACTGTAAAAAAAAAAAAAAACGGCCTCATTTTACGTAAAAAACTGGCAGCTGTGGTTGCCAGAATTTTACCGTCTTTATACGGTAAAATTCTGGCAACCAAAACTGCCAGT
>CAEGAF010031352.1:0-15996 GCA_903067075.1 Micropoecilia bifurca | reverse complement strand
ACACACACACACACACACACACACACACACACACACACACACACACACACACACACACACACACACACACACACACAAACACACACACACACACACACACACACACACACACACACAGAAAACAAAACGTAGCTTCTGTTGAGCTGTGATTAAGTTTGTCTGCTCTGGGCTGCTGCACAAATATAAATACTTAATAGGAGCAGGATTCAGTGGAAGAGGACTATTTATGAATTTAAATTTTTCATTCTGAAGCAACAAAACCCAAACTGCTCTCCAGTAGAGAGGAAATATGTTTGTGAACATTATACACGGCCGCACCATTAAATCCCATAAAATTCTCCCTCTTCTGTCCTCGTTTATTCACGTCTCTCGTTCCCTCAGACTGTTTTGTGCTTCGTTTCTCCCTCCGTCCCGCTTCTTTCCACTTGATTTGCTGTGGGTCCTCTTATAAAAAAAAAAAAAACACTGACTAATGGGGCAGATTATGCTGATGTATGTTTCACATGTCAAACAATCAGCTTTGTAAGTGAGAAACCATGGGCTGGTAATGGCTGCGGATGGATCATCATTACAGCGAGATGACAGGCGTTTGAATCACGGCTCGGCTCTACGGGGCGAACTGGGAGCCTCGCTTCCCCCATGGGGGACAGCGGCGTTGTTTTGGGAGCCAGCACAGCTTCCCCAGTGTGTCTGAACGTGCAAACTGGCACCCATAGAGACAGGCTGTCAGCGAGCGCAAACACTGCAGGAAAAACACAGGAAAGCAGTTTGTGTTCGCCTTTGAGCTGCGTTTGGATCAGCCAACATAAAGACGTAGTAATTAACATATGGCATGAATCTAGGTTTATGTTTCTCCGCTCTGTGTTGGTTTTTCTGATGCTTTATTCAAGCAGGAACATTTGCTTGGACGGCAGCAGCAGATAAATCCCTTTTGATTTGAGTTTTGTGCTACTCGAGTGATTTTCTTGCACTTCCTCCCGGCGGATCTCGGTATTCCTGAAAGAAACGCTCCGAATGAACCAAAGGAAGGGAAGCTTGAGTTCATTTTTTTCTGCAAATTGTTTAATTTGTTCAGCTTCTCCTAAAGCGACAAACATATTGGTGAACAAAACTGCAGCAAGGCACTTTGTACAATTTGTGTTTTCTTTTTCCCTTTCAAGCCTAATGTACTCGATTGTTTTCATGACGTTTGTTATAATTACCCAGCATTAATATTTAAAGTGGAATATTGTTGCAATTAGACGCTGATCCTTACACAAAATTACACAATTTTGTATTTGAGTTTATGGTTGTAGGTTGTTTGTACCCATTTTAGAGGAAGAATGTCAAAGTTAAATATGAACTTACAGATATTCAGATGGATTTATGGATGTATGGATGATCTGAAAATAACAACCTTCTTCTTATACTAGACTCATCCAATCATCTCCACAGCATCATCTCACCTCCATCGTGTTTTATGTCTTGTTTCTCTGCTTCTTGTTGTCAAAAATATTAAGGTTATCTTCATATTGGATCACTTGTTTGAAGGCACTGCGGTTGAATGATGGATGGAGAATTAAGTTTGCAATTAGCTGTCTGTGTAGAAATGCTGCAACGTTTTCTTGTTGTAAAAGCAGCTAATCGTCCCTGCAGGGTGATCAGGCCTCCAGTCTTGTTCCCTGCTTTTTTCTTGTATGATCCTATTAAATTGGAATCAAACATATAAAGACTATATTCACGTTTGATCATTTATTTGAAAGCGTTTAGTGTCGCCCTGCAGTCTGACACTAATCTGTAAATCAGACTGGATGGAGCAGCTCAGTTTTAATTTTTCAAACACTTATTCTGAAGACAGTGGGAGTCAAGTCTAGATACACAACAGATTTTTTTTTCTGAATCAGAAAGTCAAAAGGGTGTTCAAGTATCCTTAAAAGGTCTGAAATACATTTATCCAAGTTTAAAATATATTAATTTTAAAATGTAATTAGGCCATAAATTATAGGTCTTAAATCTAATTTTAGCAGGACTATTCACTCATTAGCTGGTATTTATTTATTTCTCTTGTAGGACTTTTAGTCAGACAAAAGTTAATGCAGACGTCTTCACTCGCTTTGGGACTTGAGACGTTCTGTAGCTAACTGCTCATATACCATTGCTAGCTAGCTTTTCTTTGCATCTGTCATGTATAACTCCAAATGTATCACTTGTTTGATGGCTGATGTTCATTTTGTCACTGGATTGCTTCTGTCCATATGAGCCGCCCCCTATATTTGTAGTTTTTTCCGTCTTAACTGTCATTTAAACAGGAATCAAAAAGGTCTTTAAAATCTTAAATTTCACTTGCTGAAACCTGCAGATATCCTGGTTGAAAATAATCGCTTTCAATGCAACTTTTAGAGAAACTTTGTATTAAAAGTGTCATTATTTACCAAATGACACTTCATGACAACTGTCATAAACATTCATAAAGATTTCTTTATATTCATGACAGGTGTTATGTCATGTTTATCACAGTGCCTTGTCAGTCTTATGCACCCCTTCAAATAAAGTGTTGCCAAATAATCTAATCAAATTTCAGCCTGCAGACTGTAATGACCCCGTCTGTCACAAGCTTTTTTATACTATTCCCCCATATTTAATGGGCCACAGACAGATGGGAAGTGGGAACAATGGAGCTGATTTTCACAAGTGTGTAATTATGAGGAAAAGTGGGGATGTTTGCCTCATAGTGGTGATATTCCAGTTTTTGCTAAACAGGAAAGTGCTCTTCAATACACTTTGCTTTGCAGGCCTCACCTGTGAAAACACGACAAAATGTAGAGAGCAAAAGAACTACGAGGCAAAAATATTCCCGAGAGCAAAACAGGATTATTTTACCTCCACTTTCCATGGATTTTGACCTGGGACACAGCTGGACGCCGAGCTCTGCTAACCCTGACTGTTTCGGTCTTTTACCTCGACATTACTGCTGCATTAACCTATCAAATCTACCTGCCTCTACACCTGAGGCCAGCAGAGAGAGAGAGAGAGAGAGAGAGTGAGTCATATGAGATTCCTGCCGGCAATCTGAATAGTAATGCAAATCATTTGCATTTGACGAATGATGAGGTCAAGGACAGGGCTGCTTTATGTCGAGGGCATTGTTGGTCCATGCGGCGCTGATTGACGGGACAGGGGTGGATAAGGTGAAAGGACAACCGGCTGTCGCACACATAATAAAATGAGACAGCATAGGACTGCAGGAGGGGGAGCTGGACGGATCAAACAACGAGCAGGGAGCCCTGGGAGAGAAGTGGGGAAAGGTAGTCACTCATCTGTGGACGTTACTCTCCTCCACGCACACATAAGTGCCAAACATGGGCCGATAACTGTCTGGCCCTGCAGCAGATGCTGCAAGCGGAGTGGGAGCCAGGCTACACCTGCTCTCCTCCGCCTGCTGCTCCTTTACCTCCAAAACACAAGCAGCTTCTGCTTCTTCCCTCCTCACACTGCCAGATCACTTCACGGCCAGAAAATCCACTTTCTCTACACACGGAGAAGCGCAAAGGTCACGTCATGAAGCGTGAGGAACTGTTATCAAGACCACTTTAAAGCATTTCAAGGAAGTCTTTTTTTTGTACTGCAAGGAAGATGTAGGGCGCGTAAAATCAGAGAGCGAGGTCAGCGGACGCTCAGACTCATGGGCTTGAGGTGTTGCCTCTGTCTGTAAAGTCACTTGTTACGAACCTCAAAACTTTAGTCTTCAGGTGAAGATAAGAACAGAGGATAAAGAGTATCTGAGGTTTATAAAAACACGCTGGACTTTGGATGAGTTCAGACAAATGGTTTGGTAAATATTTCCTGACATTTAAGTAGACGAGTGTGAGATTAGACGTTGCCAGAAGAACGGCATTACCTCAAGGCATCGAGTCAAAAGTTTTATGAAGAGGAAATTACAGACTGGCTCTGTTTTTAAGGACTTGTGGTCTCAGTGTTTCAGTGACCTGAACGTTAAATCCGTCAGGATCCCAAGACCTGGTATCTGTCTGTGGGAACAATATGCTGTGACCCAAGACGTCATGCACCAAGCAAAGCCTACAAACCTGGATGATTAGGTGAGGAACTTGACACCTTTTGGATGAATTTGTTGTTAAAGCCCCAACATAACCTGGTGTGCTTCACGCTGCAATGATCTGAGGCAGATTCAAGGTGGTAAGGATGATAAGGTTGAGACTCAAGGATGTGCAATGATGAGCAGTGATGGGTGGAGAAGAAACAGGACCAAACAGGGTCTTCAGTCTTAGCAGTTTCCATTCAGATTGAGGGAAATGAGAAATGTAGGCAGCAGGACATTGCGATCAGAGTCTGAGCATCACTCCTGAGAATGCAGCAACCTTAGATATTCACTTCTGGTAGGATGGTCAAACATTCCCTCTGGTACCAAACCATGTGCAAATCCTTTCAAGAAGAGTTGAAGATGCTGTTTCCTCAAATGGTATTAAACTATTATGTAAGAGCCAATGTACTGAGATTGGGATGTAATTAAAGTCCATGCATGTGCAAAAGGCAAGTGACCCTATACTGTCTGTGTCTATAAGCAGACTAAATGCTGAATAACCAGCAGTAGTTATACCAAAAGCAATAAATGACATTATAAGGAAGCCTCAGTGTTTGAAGCCAAATACAGTGACACAAATGTTGCCTTTTGTACATGAATCACCAGCTATTTTACGCTCTACCTTTCGTGCATGAAGTGGATTTCCTATGAGCCTGAATCCCTTCTCTATCCCTGCTGAACTGTTGTAAACATCTACTTTCCACTTCCAGCTCCTCGAAGCACCTGCAGTTTTAATTGACAGCCTCACACGTCAGAGGAATTGCGCTCATTTCCCTGCTAAGCACTTCGGATGTCTATGTATAGGTGTGTGTAGGGGGTCTAAGTGTTATCCACCTGCGCTCCTCCAGCTCTCCTCCCCTGACGGAGGATGAAGAGGTATGGGCATCTCATTAAGAGCTGCTGGAGCTAATTAACAAATTAATCAGCCTATGCAGAGGCACCAACCCTCGGCACCAATCAGCCGGACTCAAACGAGCCGCGCTCACTAGCCCAAAGGGAAGGCAGCGCTTCTTTTCTGCAGGCCTGACACGCACACGTCTGAACTAAAACAAAGGCAGCTGATGATAATGAGCGTTTATTTGTTCCTCAAACGCCGCCGCCGCCGCCGCGGTGGATGGATGCATGCGGGTGCACAGGCACAGACACGCCGAACGTAGTTAATATTTTCCTTTGCTCCGCCGCTGCTCAGCTGTGGAGTGCAGCAGATGGTGAGTCTAAAGTGGAGCCACAACAAGCCTGAGCTGAGCTCCTGTGTCAGAATGAGCCTTTTTCTTTTTTTTCACCCTGCATGGTGTGTTTCTGCCGTCACACTTGTTGAATGCGACACCGTCAAAGCACAGGATACGATTCACAAGTCTTACAGCTACAGCATAGATACTAGTCTCCTTTTAAGATCTCACATTACAGGCTTAAATTTAATGAACTGATTAAAAAATAATAATTCAATGCTTTCAAACGGGAGGACAACATGAAGGCATGAAGGAGAGGGAATGTCTGCTATTCCTGTGCATGCAATTGCACATTTGCCTGCATACGCCTCAAAGGCATTTTACACCCTATGATGTACCGTCTTCTTGTCATACTTTAATGTTTGAACTTTACATACAAGCATTTCTCTATAAAAGCAGACTCTTGAATTAGAAATGACCATGTAGGATTCTTTATCCTCTGACAAAATCAAGGAGCTGCAGATGCAATCAGCCAGGTAAAGCCTTGCAGCAAACAGCTAACTGTTTTGCAAACAACACTTGTTTAATTATTGATTAAACCAGTGTTTACACCATTAACACATGCACCATGTCGTACATTTTGATAAAATCATCAATTTAGCAATTCAGACCATTGAAAGAATGGCTTGTCTTTCTCGCCTCGTCTTGTCTGTTGCAACATTCGCATGACATTTATCTGGGCTGAGTGGCAGTGCAGAGTTTGTAAAAACACATGACATCTAAACATTTAACGCTCATGCTAGATAATTTTCTACATGTCTTAAATAAACTCTTTTCCAGTTTGGCTGAGCTGGAGATGCAATCATATATGCAACATTACCAGATTCGAAGAAAATGTATTTAAAAAAATACTTAATACTCCTTGTAGTAACCCACAGCCACCAGTATGTGGGGCTAATTCAATAAGTAGGTTTTTAGCTTCCATGGGGCGTTTAAGAGCAGTGGTACCTTTTAGGCTCCTGCTAGTTAGTACCAGTGGAAGTGAACCAACATCCTTTCTGCCTTTGGAGGGGACTGACAAACGAAAGGTTTTGTATTTTTTGACTTCAGCTTCTGCCCAGGACATGTTGCCGTCCTCATGGTCAACGCTCTTAACCCCAGTTTGCCTGTTGATCTTTGTGTTGATGTCTGAATGTGTGCGAATGTCTAAATATAACTGCAGTGAAAGCACTTTAAATGGCCAGTATGATCGATAATCACAGCGTAACTTCAACCCATTTACCCTCTACAGGTTTGGATGCATAAGAAACTATGCATGATTATGTGTTGCAAACTTTAAAATTTGTCGTTTGCAATGAATTTTATCATCTCTGTGGATTTCACTCTGTACAAAACAAAATTCTGGCATGATATAAGGGAATGGGAAACTGCCATGTTATGGATTATTTGAAGTGTTTATTCAATGTTTTCCATTTATATTTCATGAGGCGATTAAAAGCAAACCATTCACTCTTTATGTATAGTCTACAGTTGGTGCTTATCTCTGGCAGTTTACTGACTGATTAACCTTCTGACCTTCTGTCATGTTTGTTGGTTGTGGAAACAAGAAGAAAATCCAGGCTTCAAGCAGACAGACCCCATGAAGGCCAGGATTCAAACCCAAGACCTTCTTACTGCAAGGCAGCTGTGCTGCCAGCTGCATCAGGCTGCAGGCCCATAACAAGGTTCAGCATTTTGTATGCGTAGTTTCCAGGTGTGCTAGATTACATAGTATTATTAATAAGCCACTGGCCTTTTGTTATATTACAGTGACACACTTTCATGGCCTAAAGTGATGTTATGACTCATATTTCCTTTGAATAGGACCAATAATGCCACAGTTTTAAAGGTTAAACTTGATTATTGTAAGTTTCTACCAACCTTTTATTTGAAAAACTCACGAATTAGAAGTTCATTTTGTATTTAAAGTTTAAGGTAACGTTTTTTTTGTTGTTTTTTGTTTTTTAATTGCTTCGACATGATTGGTTTCTTACTGTGAACAATTGAGCATCGCTTTTATTCCTTTATGTGAAACGGAAAAGCCCATTTTTAACTGGTAAATTCACTTTTCATCATTTACCAAGTTGAAACGTCTCGCTCGATGGGGTTTGCAGCGTCTCTAAAGAGAGTTATTACTCAGTGAGCAGCCATGAGAGAGAGCCAGCAGACCAGGCAGAACTTGTCTCCTCCTCTAATGGAGCTAATCTGGGTCCAAACCAGGCTGCAATGAGTGTAGATGCTCGTCTAAGCCTTGGTTTACACACAGGCAGTCTGTTATGTATTCTAGCCTGCAGCTATGAGGCTATTCACATACATTGCAGTCTTAAGCATTAGCACTACGGCACCCTGGGGTCCAACCCACAAGGAAATTGCATGATGGACGACCCAACGGTTGCCTCGTTTTTCTTCCTACTGGAAGTTTGAAGGTCGATCTGTTCTGTGAACGCCATTTATTTAAACCGAGCTTAAATACAATATGCTGTGTTACATAATGTTAGCTCTGAAAACCTCTGCGTGTTTCCTGTAACCCTCCGTATGAGGTACATCTGCAGTTTTGAGGCAAACGGTTTGTTTATGATCGCTGTTGCATAATCAAACTGATGCAATATTCATGGCAGAGGTGCTTTGCATGCAAATGAAACATAGACAGTACAAGCCGCGTCCCTGAAGTCCAAAAGGAGCAAAGCTCCAGAGTTTTAGAAAACCTCCAGAGCTTTAGAGGGAAAGTTAACCCTAGAGTCACGTCCATCTTTTATTTTTAGCTAAAAACGCTCAAACTTCCTGCAGGGCTCCAAGCCAGTGGTCGTGAAATGAACTTTAAACCAGGTTCAGTCTTTGATTTTGTTGCCTACTGGAAGCTGTTTCCTTGTTTACTGGCACCACAAACAAAAAAAACAAATGAAAAATTGCGATTCTTTTTTATTACTTGCCTTCAGGACACATGCTGCTCCTTTTAATTGTGCTCACTGTGTCCTTTTTATCTTATTTCTCTCCATTTGTTTCCTCCTACTCTTTATCTTCTGACCTTTTTTTTGGAACCCAAATGTTTCCTCTCTTCAATTTGCTGTATTTTAATTAGAAAGAAACAAGTTAATTTGGCTCTGGAGAAACAAAGGATAAAAGATTACAGTAGCTGTGAAAAAGCCAACAAAAACTCAGACAAAAGGAGCAAAAGGAAGTAAAAATTCCTTCCTCAGCCGATGAGCTCGGATCCAGATGACATTATTGTACAGATAAAAGTCTGCAGGCCGCTTGCTGAGCTTCTGCAGGAAGTAGAACGTGATCAAAAGGAGGGGAGTCGCCGAACAAATGTAAACACGAAACGTCTGGGTGACTTTGCAGAAACGAGTTGGCTCTAAGTGAGCTTTGAGCAGATGAGGGTGGTGGAAAATGTAAATTGGAATTGGCAACTGATCTGACAACTTGGCAGAGCTTTCAGCCTCTCCTCCATTCTCAATATGATTGTGTTAAATAGAGTGCAGCCCGATATGGGAGTAAGATGAGGGGATTTGTTGTTTTCTTCCTGTTTTTCTTTTTTTTTTATATATTTCTTTTCTGCTTCCTTTCTGGCTGCCTTTCAGATTTTCATCGCTGAATAAGAGTCGCAAGAATTTGTTATTGACAGCCAAATGGAGACAAAGCGTTTTATCGTTAGCCTCCAAACCGCCTCATCTTTTTTTTTTTTACATCATGCGAATTCATGATACCTACAAAGCGAACATGACGCGAACCATTTATGTGTCATGTTTCGTACATTTTCGCTTCTTTGCACGAGGCGTGGAGGAGACAGTGTTCAGAAATGCATTAGAGGTTCCATGGTTAATGCATGACACGAATACAGCCGACTCCGAGGAGCCGCTGCTCCTCCGCTATTATTCATATAGTGTGCGAACCCAGCGTGCGCATAAATTCACAGGCGTTTCGAGAGAAAATCTCAACTCCAAAAGCGGATTTTGCAGCAGGGGAGCAGCGAGTCGCCCCTTCGAGTCTCAGAGGAAACTCAGAGCGTCGCTAAGACAATGATCGTGTGTCTTTGCCGCCGTTTACAGGGACTCGCGAGTCAAAAATACCAATTCGCAAACTTAAACAACTTTTCCTTGTGGGTGATTTTCTGGTTGAGATGATGTGCAGTGGAGGATGATATTACAGTCTATTCTCCTTTTCCTCTTCAGAGATCTTTGCAGCTTATGCCTGAAGTTCCAGGCTTTAGTCAGACTCACCCGTTAAAGCCTGGCACCTGCCAGCTTGACCTTTGTTTTTGTTCTGCTTGAAAATGTCTCACCTGTGTGAAGTTTAAAAAGTCCTTAAATAATACATGTTTGCAGGAGCATAATTGGAAACATTTTAGATTACATTAATCCTCCGTTTCTTGCAAAATCTTCAACTCCAGTCAACCTTTAGATGTGCTTGTTTCCACAGCCCTGAACCAAATAGTCGGGTCATTAGTGGGACTCTGGAGACGTTTACTGCACACTAAGGGGGTCATTCAACCATTTCCACTGGTTTCTGGATGTTAAGTCCACTACAAAACACTTATCTTTTCCAGCTGCTCTTTTACAGTACTACAGCAGTAAAACCAGCTGACCAAATATGCTGGAACTCCATGTGGGTTGCTTGGTGACGGCACATTCGCCAAATGAGACTTTTTTTTGAGAGGTTTTTGGAACAGCAATAAATATTGAACTAAACTGCTGGGTGTTTCTTTAAACCCTTTGTTTGTAGAAACAAAATGTAAAATTTGCTCATTTCCAATTAATTAATTAATAAATTTAAGATCTTAGTCAAGTTGTTTGAACTCTGCGTGTTTAAGCTTTTTATAGTTGGCCTGAAAATCCTTTTTTCAGTTCTTACCTTTTCAGCTGGGTGACATTTTATGACATTTTACACTTTCTATAGATAGCGACTAATGGTTGCTACGGCAACGTGGGGAAAATGTCCCTCTTTGCTGCACTTTGTGTCGCATCATCATATTTATACCTGTGAGAAAGTTGTGCTAATTAGGAGTTAACAGAAACTAGAGAAGTTACATTATTTGACGTTGTTTCACATAATGTGTTAATAAATAAATAAGCATTCCCAAACATGTTTTTGTTTTTTGGCTAGAGATGAAATGTGCTAAAATTAAAACATGAATCTAAATGAATGTTTTTTTTTGGAACATGTTTCCCAGGAGGTTCACATCTGGACGTCTCTCTGCTCTCTCTACCTACCAGCCAGTCCTCTGTCGCTCTAAATCAACGTTCCTCCTCCGTTTATTTCCCTGTGTGCAGCAAGTTTAATGAATTTCACAGACAAATGTTTTCTCTGCCAAGGGAGGAAATAAATTTGGCGATTTTTATTCCTCGGTGTCTAATTACTACTTCACTCAGAACTTCTAATCAAAAAATAAAAAAACAAGTGGTAGTCATCCATCCCCTTGAATATCAGATTAAATTGAATATATCCAACAAGCTCGTCCTTGAATCAGCTGAGTTCTCCTTCTCATCATCGATGTTGATTTAAGTCCTTTCATTTGCAACATCTTTAAAAACCCTGAATAGTTTACAGAAGCAGTTTGGCGGCGTCACGGTTGGTCGTTGTTACCAGAAACGGTTTAATAAAACCCTGAAAGCGGGTTCTGTCCATCAGTGACAGCTTCGAGTCGTCTTATTAGAATGAATGGTCATTTTATTAAATGTTTGCAAGGACCTTTGAAAAAACCCCAACATGCTCAGTTCCCAGAGGTGCATATTTGATGTGACTCGGTGTGATGTGTGAATCTGGTTGCAGTCAGGTCACTCTGCTCTGCAGGCCGTTCAGGCTTCTCTTTTCTCGCTCTCGGTGCAGCCATCGATCTCTCCGCTTGCCAAAATATATGAGAAGCTCAGCCAAGAGTTTCTGTCTCTCTTTGGGACTTCCTGGGTCACGCAGGTCAGACTGTGGGTGAATAGATTTACTGAAAAACCATTCAGACCATGTTGTTTATCCGCCTCGGTGTTTTATTTGCATGCAGACATACTCAGCTTTAGAAAATCCACCATTAACTCTCTATTGTAATTGCAGATGCATATTAATCACCTGGTTGCAACAACAGGTGCTTTGAGTATTGCAGCTTGGAGAGTAAACAGAGCGTTAGCTTCTCAATAACATATTTTTTATCCACATGTTGTTTTGTGTTTTTACCTCCTGACTCTGAAAAGACTAATTCTGTTTATTCACATCTGCAATAAGACAAAACTAATTTAGAAGAAACTTTCCATCGAAACTGTAGCTTGTTTTAAGTCAATGATTCCCTAATATTGATGAATAAGGACTTGTTCCAATCAGATTATTTCACTTATTTATTAATAAGAAGGAAAAAATAAGCTTGTATTTCTTGCTGAAAAGTTATTCGAAAAGTTACTTTTTTTATTTCAAGTGTAATAAGATATTTGCATTAAAAACCACACCAAACTCCTTGGTGAGATTTTGTGTTTTTGCAGTGTAGGAGCTTGTTTTAGGTCAATAATTTATGAATATTGATCTAAAGAAAAAGGTACTTGTTCCACTGGCAGATTTTTCTCCAATAAGTGGAAATGTTTTTATTAATATTCAATAAATATTGACTTAAAACAAGGCCATATATCTTGCTAAAAAGTTACTTGTAAGTTAGTTTAATCTTCTTATGTCTGGAAACTGGACGTAAAGTCCTAATATTTTGTGTTTTTTCAGTGTCTAACCTGCTAAATAAATCAATCCATCCAGCCGGTTCTTCTTATCTTCCTCCACCTTCTTCCTGCGCTCCCTCTCTTCCCGTCCTCTGCATCATGCTGAGTTTGGGTCAGGTGGGTTCAGCCCTTCAAGCTGAACAGTCAGCTCCTGTTTTGACAGCTTGTCTGTATGAATACACCTTCCTCTCTTCGCCGTATCCTCCCTCCACTTTGCCGCGGCTCTTCCTCCAGCTTGCGGTCCACCTCCATGACTCCCTCCTCCGCCTCGTGCTTCGGTCCGGCCGTTGTCAGCTCCTCTTCCTCCTGCTGTAACCCTGTGTTGGCCCTCCATCCATCACGGGTTCCTCCTGTCTTCTCTCATTGCCATGCATATGTCTCAGGACCTAAAAGCTGTCCCTCTGTCCGTGTCTCTAACAGTTCATCTGTCTCTTTCTTTCTTCCCTCGTGCCATGCAGCCCATCACTATCACCCTTCCTCTGTCCCCCATCCATCTCTACCAAGCTCCTCTTTTTTTAACCCCATTTTTCTCTGTTTTTCTACATATTTCCCAAATGAAAAGATCCATTCATAGCCTGGGAATCATTCATCTTCATTTTCTTGCGTTACATGCAGTCCGTCTGTTCATTAATCTTTGGCTCTCATCTTGTCTTTTTCTCTTTTGTCTATCATCTATCTGTCTCTGCATTCAGCTCCCACATAATTTTGAAACTAGTTCTCAGATTAATTCCTTCCCATTCGAAATGTTTCCCCCACTAAATTCACCTGTGCATGTTTATTTGGACTAATGGAGTCCAGTAGCTCCTTCCAGTTGGCATTAGCATAATGCTAGCATTAGCCCACTTGTAATTACACCCAATAATGAGGTTGGTTTTATATTGGAAAGTGATTGTTGATCTTCATCCAGTTCACTCTGCAGCATAACCAAAGAACATTTTCCCTATTGAGTCTTTCTAATGGATTTTTAAATGCAGTCAGATGCATTTAAAAATGTAATTACCTTAAACGTCACAGAGGTTTGGACTCAAATCGTGTGACTTAGAACTGAGTGAGTCGCTTATTTATTGACTTTAGACTTACTAAAGTTTTTATAATACTAGACAGAATCAAACGTCTCAGGGAAATACTTAATTGCAACCCTGGATACAGACATGTGCCGCCAATATCGACATATGTATGGAATGCCAGAGGTGCCATAAATGTGTGGCCATTTTGTTGGGTGTTGGATCCATCACAACTTTTTTCTAAAACACAGAGCAACTGAAATGTCTTTCTTCAAGTCATATAGGAAGAATATACATATATATGTGTAAATATCTGATTCAGTTTTTCCTTATTCTCTTCAATTCAACCAGGTGAATAAGACAGAACATACTTTTGACTAAACGACTTAAGACCCAAAATTAAACATTTAGAGTCATGTTTGCCAACAATCCGTCTCATCAAAGGTATTTGGAGCCACAAAAGCAACATTACCTTCAAAAAAATATATTTTTTACAATATTTTTTGTAGATTATTTTTAATCATTATTTTTAAATTGAAGAAAAAAATATTTACGTTTTTCAAAAATCATCAAACTTTTCCAAAAAAGGGCATGAATACATTTTCTATAATTGAACCTTCAATTTTTTCATAATTTTATAAAGACAAACAAACAAAAAACAAATATACTTTGCAATCTAGAGAAAATGACCAGAAAAACAATCCGTTCATAAAATACATTTGAGAATCTGCTAAGGTGAGTATTTATGTATTTACTACCTTTACTTTTTTTTTTTTTTTTTTTTCAAAATCGCTAAATTCTTGATAATTTTGATCCCAGTTAAGAGCCACTTTGAGATTAGAAAGTTTTTCTTGAGATTTGTTTCTAAACTTGTGTGGAAAGACGTGAGACTTAGAAGAGAACTTGCTCAAACATCGGCTTTCTGGGGGATTTTTATTGTGCAGTCTGTTCCGATTGTATCTTGTTTAATTGTCCCCAGTTTAACATTTCTAATTATTCTACTAAAGAACCAAAAGCAAAATGTGTTGTTATCCAGTTTTAAGGAAGTTCTGAGAAGCATTTAGGAATTCAACATGACAGAGACTTTACACAAGCAGCCGCAGCAGCAGGGAGCGTCGTCTACTTCATAAGAGATGATGATGAAAATGTTCACTGCAGAACTGCAACAGGGGAAGAAAGAAACAAAAAGCAAAACACATCTGGAGTCCTTATTAAGAGTGAGCTTGCTGCAATGAGTCAGTGACACATCACAATATGATCGCTGCACCGGTTTTTATTTGACATAATGCTTCTATTATCCTTCCATTTCCTGGGCTCAAAAAACCAGATACTGTAAAATAATGTCTGCATTCATCCTGATATAGTTATTTCTCTATTTTTTACACTTCCTGTCGTTGTTACTAAGGTAACCGCTTCATTTTGGTGATGCTAGCTGTTAAGCGCAGTCAGGGAAGTTTGAAGTTGTTCATTTCTACACCGACTCACATTAGTGGTTAGTGAGGTCGGTGTTCAGGTTTGCAGAGTCGTATCCCATTAGCAGCCATTTAGGAGCAGCTTTCTCTTCCTGTTACCGTGACTGACGGCGCAGCTGGGCAGCAGAGTCAGGACAACGGGCCAGAGCACATTTTACACCTCATATGAAGCCTTAAAGCAAACACACACACACACACACACACAGCAACGCCGTGTCAGGCAAAATTAAACTGAGACGTTTCTGTCTGAAAAGAAGGTTTTGTGCATTTTGGACATTTTTGAAGACTTAAAATAATGAAAGTGGAACATGGAAGGTTTAAATTATGACTAAAAAAACCTATTTGTTGGTGACTTGTGTGCATTTCCATTAAAAAAATCAGTTCTGTATTCAAATACTAATAATTTCAACTGATACAGATCTCAGTTTTTGATATTTATTCAAAGATCTATCAATTGTCCCTGTGAACAAACAGTAAGAGCTGCTTCTGCTGCACAACTCTCTGTTTCTTCTGCATATTTTCCAAATGAAAAGATCCATTCATGGCCTGGGAATCATTCTTCTTCATTTTCCTGCGTTAAATCCAGTCTGTCTCTCTAAAGGACATTTTACAGGAGTCGTCCAGTTACTGCTGATAGTTTTAGATGTTTCAGCAAATATTCATAATAATAAATACACAACTTACAGAAGAAAACGTTCCAGAAACACTATGACTAAATGCATCTACACTGCAAAACACAAACTCTTACCAAGTGTTTTTTGTCTTCTTTCAACTGAAATAAAACTAAATTAAATTATAAGTAACTTTTCAGCAAGAGATATGACCTTGTTTTATTTTAAGGCAATAATTCCTTAATATTGATGAAAATGTACTATGTGTAAGTGAAACAATCAGTGGAACAAGACATTTTGCCATATTGTAACTTGTAATATGGATAATAAGTCCCATATTATTGGAACCAACTTATAATATTGTTCCAATATTAGGAGTTATAAGACTGGAAAATGTCTTGTTTCACTGGCAGATTATTTCACTTTAACTAGCACTTTTTCATCAATATTAAAACATTATTGACTTAAAACAAGTTCATATTTATGTCTGAAAAGTTGCTTGTAAGTTAGTTTTGTCTCATTTCAAGTATTGTAAGATATTTACCGTATTTTCCGCACTATAAGGCACCTAAAAACCTTAAATTTCCTCAAAAGCCGACAGTGCGCTTTATAACCCGGTGCGCCTAATATATGGACCAATATTGAGCCACAACAGGTCTAGCAACTAGGTAAGCAGCTGCCGACTTCATTTTCCCCGTAGAAGAAGCGCGCAGTGCATGCTGGGATAGTTGTCAAAAAAGTTGTCAAAAAAAGGATTTGTTAATAAAGTTTGACTGACACTATCTTCTCCACAAACATGCTGTGCGCGAACAGACAGAGTGACCATCGTCCGGCCGCCCCATTCCAGTCGGCTCTCCTAGCGACCGGAATCGGACTGTTTTGTTGACATTCTTTATGTCAACAAAGTAGCTTTAGACATTTATACGGGAGCTTCGGC
>CAEGAF010031339.1:0-45186 GCA_903067075.1 Micropoecilia bifurca | reverse complement strand
CTATCTATCTATCTATCTATCTATCTATCTATCTATCTATCTATCTATCTATCTATCTATCTATCTATCTATATTTCTATCTATCCATCCACCCATCCATCCATCTTCTGCAGGTATTGTTAAGCTGTTCAGAGTTGATTTGCAAACAGGAATCGGCACTCATCTAGAGGTTTCACTCTCTAGATGAGTGAAGCAGGAACAAGCAACCTTGCAGATGTTATGGTGATGAAAGGTGGATCTACAAAGCGTTGCCTGAGGGTGTGCCAGTGAATGGTGTGGGGGGACTGAGTCAAATATAAGCAATACCTTTTGGATTTTTACTTGTAAAACATTTGGAAAATCATGTCGTGTTTTCACTTCACTTCACAGTTAGAGCTATGTTGTGTCTATCACATACAATCTCAAATAACTACATAACAGTTTGTGTTTGTAATAGGACAAAATGTAAAAAAAAAACTTTAAACGGCAACTGAGTCACGGTAATTTAACTTCCAAAGGAAAACAGCTAAAAGAGGTTTTTATATTGTTTTGTATGGAATAACAAACTGTGAAAAGTGTAGTTTCTGTTATGGTACTGTTGTAGCCTCTCTATGTAGCTGTTTCAGTGAGGTGGTATTGTTAGAAAAGGTTTGAGAACTACAGCTCCATACGATGCCAAACACCAAAAGCTATTCCCATTTATCATATTTTTTGACACAAGCCGATTCCTGTATGGCCGGACAAATTGTTAAGCAAACATTCGCTGACCAGCTCCTGATGTGACCTGAATTTCTGAGTGTGTGTGTGTATAAAAACTGAATCTATATTCAACTATAGAGCGTTCTCACTCTAAAAGCCTAAGGGTAAGAGCCAGTTTCCGAGCTGCTTCCTCAGAAGTAGCTATTATTGCATCCATGCGATGAAGACGCTCCAGTAGTAAAGATGTCCTTGAAGGACTGAAAAACTTCCCATGAGCAGCAGGGTCTATTCCTGTCAGGCTGAAGCAGCCATTCCAGGGGTCATTACTGTCTGAACACACACACACACACACACACACACACACACACACACACACACACACACACACACACACACACACACACACACACAGACCTGGAGGTGTTGTCATGAATAATTCCCAATCGCTGCTCCTGTAGGCTACTTCCTGCTCTTGTTTCTTTTCTGTGTGGGTATGTTTATGCATGAGATATTCATAATTGAACTCTGAAGTGCACAGATATTTTCTGAGTGAACAACCAAAGAGAGGAGATGACTCAAACATCCATCTTCAACTTCCACCATTACGTAAACATGAAAGCGGTGGAGATGTGTTCGGCAACAGACGGCTGAATCAAACACTGGCTGCGGATAGAGGCTGATTCTCATTCCAGCCGATAAGCGGCCAGTGGTTGTGATTTTCAGTGCATGGGATCAGCGTCACACATCCTTTACGCAGGGTTTGTTAATTTCAAGCTCTCGTCACATTGGTCAGCGGGTTGCTTGTTTCCATGGCCACAGAGAGTGAATGCGAGAAGATGTTCAAGAATGAGTGTAGTGACTTTCCCTGAAATGCTGTGATGTAATCAGTGACATAGTTTGGCAAAGTCTGTCACTGTGATAGTGTGTCTGTGTGCAGCAGGCTTTTCTTTCCACATTTTTGAGCCACCCGCTCTGCCCACGTAACTGCTAATCAGTGCGCCTGTTTGTATGAGAAATAACGACCTGCTGTGTGTGTTTGTGGCACAAGGTCAGCCACATCGCACAGACGTCCATTTTTGCAATTTATTATTTACTGCTGCAAAGGAAAGCTAAGCTGAAGGAAGAGGGAGCCTTGAACTGCAGTACAAACTACTTCCCTGCAAACAGGTTTTCCCATCTATCCATCGCTCTACCATTTCCTGTCGTAATTGCAAGATAAAGTACCCAGACCAATGCATGGCTAAAAGCACTGAGAGTTTTAAGATTTAACCAAACAGACTACAAGCTTAGTTCAAGAGAGCTATTGTTGAAAAGTTTGAATAGTTACCTGTATGATGTACCTTTTCTTGCATCTTTATATAACCTTCAGCCACACCATTTTGAACAGGTAATAGATAAGCGATACTCCACCACGACATTTCTAACCGTTTGACAATGTAGCAAACACTATTTGATCATCAGCTAAACAAAACTACCTAAGGTCTTTTAGACATGTTTAAAACTCTGCAGCATAAATGTTGTAAGGCTCAAATACCATGCATACCGCATATGCAAAATTGCTATAATTTCCACAACTGCCTATCAAATGTCCAGACAATAACTCAATAATAGCAATACTTAACCTCAAAACCAGGCAAAAACTGTACTGATGAAGATATTCTCACACAAGGATGTCTAAAACTGAAAATGAAAGTGACAGTGTTACCCATCTTTTGATTGATTCAGTTAATAATTACACTTATGCCACAGTTTGTTTCGATGATCCTTGAAAGAAAACTAAGACAAAATAAGACAAGACAGTGGGTGTTGCAGCTGAAGCAACATACTCCATACCGATTCAACCGGAAACTGTGAGTTGCGCACCTTCAATCCTAACGCACACTCACAGTTCAAATTATAAATTAATAAAACTTCAAAGACATGACAAGACTCTATGTTCCACAAAGTCTGCTTCTTTTTTTAGGCTAAATGTTTTAGGTAACGTATTTTTTAAAATTGAGGGAAGATTTTCACTAACATGGTTTCTAAAACACAATATAGTAGTGGGCAAGAACAAAGTGGGCCTCTGCGTCATAGTTTTTAATAAGACCTGTAGTATCTAAACAAACAGCTGGAGATAAGCACCATCAACCCTCCTGACCCCACTAAGGGTCATCCATTTTCTTACTAAAGGTAAGAAAATGGATGGATGGCTATCTAAAGAAATCACAGTTTAAGAACATCTCCAGTTTGAAGCTCTTCATGGAAATCTACTTTTCTCTCACTTCAAATGGCAAGCAAAGCAGAAAAAGCATTTTGCAAACATCCCTGTTACTGTTGACAGCGTCTTAATACAAATCCAAATTAGTTTATGCTGGAGGGTAAAGCTAATGTCTCCCAAGAGAGACATTACTTTGTACTTCTATGGTCTTAAAACCACTCCAGTCTCAAAAATGTTAGTTATTTATGCAAATGCAATTTTATGAAGCCTTACAACATTCTTCAATGAGACTGAAGCTTCTGATTATTTACAAGAGAAATGGAGGTAGGAGTTGGAGTGCAACCAGTACATGTCTTGTTTGAAACATACTAAAAGCAGAATAAAAAAGGAAGACACTTGAAAAATGAGCTAAAAATGATAAAGTATGTGAAATGTTAAATTACTGTACTTTTATATCTTTCTTTTATTTTTATTGCTCTGCTGTTCTCAGTATTTGCTTCACACAGGAAGAATGGTGTGTCGCCTCTATACATTTTCTGTATAAATAACCATTGGCGTCTTGGTAAATTCCCAACTTTTGCAAACATCCACATATTTAATGTTCATAAAATACCATTTGAATTCAAATCCACTTGGGCCTGTCTAGGAATAGCAGTTACCTTAATTCTGATCTTGATTTATGCAAAACAATGATTACTCTACTTTGGTAGCATAATCTGCTGGAGGTGAGATGTTAACTACCCATATTATAAGATCCTAACAAAACCCCACTCTAAAAACGCTTAAAAAAAAGTTCATACCTAAAAAAAAGTTTATACCTTGGAAGGTATTCAATAGGCCTCAATGCCTTCCAAGTACTTTTGTTAATGAAAATTAGTACAGAAAAACTTAAATAAAAAGAATAATCAACTTTTGTTTTTGTTTAGAAAACACTCTTATTTATTAAATAAATAAATACTGCACTTTATTACACAATAAGTTATTTAAGACATTGTTACCTAGGTGATAATGGCTCTTAAATGGTTCTAAAAAGACCTGGTGTAATGTCATTCTACATAACCTCTCGCTCAGAGTGCCGAGTCCATGTGTCAAATAAAGACAATAAGAAACAAATCACAGTTTTTAAAAGTTAGCGTAGTGCTACCCCCCTCCCCACTCAAACATGTACTCATTTAAACCCTTCAACATCCAC
The DNA here is from genome assembly GCA_903067075.1 of Micropoecilia bifurca. Taxonomy (NCBI): domain Eukaryota; kingdom Metazoa; phylum Chordata; class Actinopteri; order Cyprinodontiformes; family Poeciliidae; genus Micropoecilia; species Micropoecilia bifurca. Next base: position 41,116 of record CAEGAF010031339.1, on the reverse strand, counting down.
ACCAGTCATTTCTTTCTCCACAGCTGCGATGGCTTGGACATACACTGTACATCATTTACAGTATCTCACAGTCGAGCTCTGTTAAAGTTCAGAGCTTTGTTTTATGCTTCTGGAATCAAACCAACTGTTCTGTACACACCTAAGCTGGTGCCAGCCCAGCATTAGTCTGGTTACATGCCCGAAAGCCCAACACATGTGGGGTTCACATTCGTACCAACATCCACGGTCCTCTCTCTCTCTCTTTTCCAACAGTACAAATCAGCCCTTTATTCCCCATCAACATTCATTGTGCTACATTTCGTTTTCCCCGGCTCTTTCAGTCTCTCTCTGCATTACACTTTCACCTGCACCAACGCTGAGTCATGACAGTGAAACGGTGCAGGAATGTTCATATATTTTGCTCAAGCCCAGCCCTGAAAATCTGCCCGTTCTCTCGCAGGTCTCCTGTTCCTCTGCAGCACTGCAGTAACACAGTGGGTGGAATTTTCAGTGTTTCAGTCCAACACAATGTTTGTGGGTTTAGCTGCATCTCTGAAGGAGCATATTGAGGGAGTACACCAGGCGCTGGCGCAGGTCGTTGGGGCAGCCAGACGTCAGCAGGGAGCTGAGCTTGAATGTTTTAGAGACTCGTTCCTCGTTGATGTACGTCAGCATGTACTCATCCCTCTGGCAGCACAGGATGATCTTGGTGTGATCGTGGTAGAAGTTAACCTTTGGAGGGAAAAATAAACAGAAACCCATTACCATCTGATGTGTAATTCAGTGGAGAGAAAATGTCATCCAAACAGTTCCTCTGAACATGCCCAGCAACAGTTGTGTTTTCTGCAGCTTTGGGTCTGTTTACCTGGAAGGTGCCGTCGTTAAAGAGCATCATGAGGGCGCGGTCTGACTTGAGCCACTGCAGCAGGTAGAGACGGGGCATGTGCGAATCTGTTGTAGTACCAAGGTCCCCACCCTGAGAAAGCAAAAAAGACAAATACCTCGGGATTAGACAGGCTGCAACTTGAACATTCCTAATGTTGTAGGGTGTGGAGAATGGAGGAGCAAAAATAACAGCAAGAGCGATACGGCTTAGCTTGAGAGACTGGTATTTTCACTTACATCCATGAGGTTTTCCTCCATGTAATGGGAGAAGTACTTCAGCACAGTCACTTGGCCCACAAAGTGCTCAGGAACCTCGCAAGTGGGAAAGACAGAGCGCTGGCCTAACTCTGCATAGTAATGAATGGTCCTAAGAAGGACAAGAGCACAGGGTGTTAAACAACCAATTTGTAAAACCAACACTAGATAAAATAAACAAGAACATATAGCTCATTTTGACTTGTTGAAATGTTCTTTTTTGTGAAAACAGGAGCTGAATATGTCAAAAAATTACCCAATATTTAAGGTAACTCCTTTTCCTTTTTGTAAATCTGACTGTATCACCAAGCCAACAGTTTAACAACAAAGTATAGGCGTTATGATAGCATATACTACTGCGTACTTTCTATCAGGCAGGAGGCTCATGTGGGTGCCATTGTTGAAGAGGACGCCAACGGTGTGATCGGACAACTGGTAGCCGAAGCCGTACTTATTGGAGTAGTCCACCCATTTGGTGACCCACTGAAGACTGCAGCTGTTTAACGTCTGAGGAGTGTCATTTGCTGCCAGGAGAGAAGAAAAGTCAGGATCAGAATACAAGAACATGAAAGATTTTGGGCAAGTTCCAAGCATAAAAGTATGTGTTGGGTAAAACTAATCATTTTAACTAATCATTGTTTTATCATTGTATTTGAGTGTTTTATCTAAATGTGTTCAGTTACCTTTGACCAGTCATTCTTTAAGGTTCTTTCTTTATCTATAATGTAATTTCCTATTCAGGGGGTCCATAATGTAATTTCCTACTCAAGGGGTCCATTTGTTTTGTTATCGCAGCATTGTTCTACTAAAGAAGGTCATCATAATCAAAGCCAATTCCAAGCAGAGTTGAGCAGAGCTCACCAATCTTTGATCCCAAGCGGGTTAGATGTTATGGATCTCTCCCTTTGCAAAGGAAGTCATAAAACCCTCATTGGTTAGTGTCTGGTTCTTTACAGGTCTTGAGCTAACTTTAAAAACCCCCAACAGTTTGCAAGGGAAAAGCTAAAGGTCTAAGGTTTCAGTTACGCAGTAGTTTACTCACCTTTAGGCATATTTTCTAGGCATCCTCTTAACACACTGGCAACAGTCTCAGCCACGCTCCCTGTTGTGTTGTCTTCAAGACCTTTGGAAACAAAGACAGACAGCCATTTATATGGATCAGAGGTAAAAAAAAAAAAACACAAAAAGAAAAAAATCGCATACACTCAAGATTTATTACACATAATCTTTTCACTCATGATGTAACTTACATTCACTGCTGCTGCTACAGCTGCCCAGACTCCCCCTGACGATCAGACGAATGGTGTCTTGCGTTGCTGGCGACTGACTCTCTGTTGCCAAGGCAACGGGGCTCCCGGCAGATGGCGGAAGTAGACTTCCATTCTGAGGTGGAAACGAGTGACGACAAGGCTTAGATTCTGCGAGTTTAGATCATCTCTTCCTACTCTGACTCAGTGGTCACCCACAGATTTAAAGGTTGAGATTAAAGTGCTTTCAGCTAGTTCAGAAACTGTGCTTGTTAGAAAGTTTTGCTGCAGCTACAAAGGGTGATTCATTGGATTCTCCACAGCGGGGTATCTCAAATCCACACAAGTTTTAACTGCTGTGTGACTAATGCACCTGCAAAAGTAGCCTACCCACGCCCTTGTAAATATTGGGCTGTTGCTTTCTTACCTCAGACATCTTTTTGCTCTGCTGTTGACTGATGACCGTCCTCTCCAAGTCGTGTTGCAGTTTGTAGATCTCCTCCTCCTCCTTAGTTAACTTGTCTGCAAGAAAACAGCAAACATTAATCCTTGAAGCTGCACAAACTGACTCTTAGAAGGTTGCATGCAGCTATCATCTGAGTATTTTTTTATTATTATTACTATACTCACTGAGGGTCTCGTAGTATTTGACCTTATCTCTCTTCCCACCGAACAGTGCAGCAGCAGCTTTCTTAAAAAAGCTCTTTGCAGGACTGGAGACATGAAAGTCTGGTGGTGAATGGCAGCAGCTAGGCGACAGACGCTCTGGACTAAAGCCCTGTGGAGAAATGGGGAAAGTGGGTCAGTTTGTGGACAGATAATTACAGGGGCGGAAGGGTCATCTCTGAACTCCCACGAAGTGACATTTGCTGACTGAAAGCCAGAGCGAGCCGAACAGAGGTCTAACCTGGGTGAAGAAGTCGTGCCTCAGAATATGCTCTAGATCGGGTCTATCTTCTGGAATCTTGGCCAGCAGATTGGTAATGAGCTGCTTCGCCTGCGGTGACAACGAGGAAGGGAGCGAGTATCGTGCTTCTCTTATACACCGGTAGGTCTCCTTCAGGTTGGTGGTTTCAAATGGAGGTCGGCCCAACAGCATAGTGTACCTGAAACAGAATCCAAGCGATTGCATGAGTGTACGGTTTAGAAAACATATCTTCTATCTTCAAGGGGTATTCACTTGTAATTTATGATGATGACAAATTTTGCTTGAGCTTTTTGCAGTCCCTAACAGTGGAATAATAGGAACCCAACTCACATTACACAGCCCAGAGCCCAGATATCCGATTCACAGCCGTGACCCTGCTTGTTGAGGACCTCAGGAGACAAGTAGTTTGGAGTCCCGCAGATCGTCTTCCTCCTGTTTCCCGCCGGCTCCAACTTGGCAGCGAGACCAAAGTCTCCGACCTTCAGTTCCATCGACTCGCTAACAAAAAAGTTCCCTTTGGGGGAAGAAAGAAAGACATTGGCAATATGAACACTTGCTAAGCCAACCCAAGATCAAAGGCATGGTACACAATTATTATGGATTTGAAGAGTTTGGTTACAATAAATCACATATAGATGTACAGATTTACAAAATTTTGCAAAAAAAAGTGTTGTGAAACTTTTGTGGATAAAAAATTCTTACCCAATTTAAGGTCCCTGTGAAGAATTTCTTGTTCATGCAGATACTTTAGTCCAGACACAATCTGTCTCAGGTAATACCGCACTTCTGGCTCGGTGAGCACTTTGCGCGCCTTCAGAATGTGAGCCAGGGACTATGGAAAGACAAAATAGAAAATATTTATATATATACATCTACTTTAAGAAATACTACATTGACATGTTCCATCATAAATGCAACTCTGTGAGCTTCATTAAGAAGTCGAGGGTTATTACATCATGCATAATAAAATACAAATAACTGGTAAAATATTTACTTTCTATGCAATGTCTTTTTTATCTTTCTTATAAATGCACTCACTTTTCGACTGCAGTATTCTAGCAAGATGTAGATGTTCTCTTTGTCCTCAAAATGGTGATAAAAATGCACGATATTTTTGTGGTGCAGGACTCTGTGCAGCTCAATTTCTCGGTCGATCTGCACACAAACAAAAAAAGGACAACACGGTCACGTCTGTAACCAAAGACATTTGAGCGACTACATGCCGCTGGGTCCGCACAGGCACCGCGGCGGCGCGCTTACCTTCTCCCGCTGGTGAGGCTTGGAGACGCGCGCATGTGGGATAATCTTTGCTGCGTAAACTTTGCCGGTGGAGAGGTCTGTCATCTCATAACATTTAGCAAATCCTCCCTGGATGGATGAAAAGAAGAGGGGAAACAACATTGTTAAAACGCCGCTCCGTCGGGGGTGAGAAGTAAAGTCCAACGAGTCGAGGGCGGATGCCGAGCTGTGCGCTACCTTTCCCAAAACTTTCCCCCGGCAGTAGCACTTCCCCGTGGCCGGGTCGGTGAGGATCCTGGCCATCTCTGACGGAGCGCTGCGCTCCTCGGTTCTCTTCCGCCGAGGCTCGCAGGACCTCTGCGTTGATTCGCACATGCTGCTGCTGTTGGTCTGTTGGAGGACGGCGCTTTTATGTACTTCCATTGGAGGACCGATTCTCTTCCCGCACACAGAATGCATCCCAGAGAGGCGCTGTGGAAGCTTTTATACCCGCTGTCCCTCCCTCCTTTTCTCTCCCCGTCTCACTTCTCCTCCCTCTTTCTCTATCTCATGCACACACACTCACACACACTCTCTCTCTCTAACGTCATTGTAGGAAACGGGAGCAGGAGGTCTGACTTTTATCGATCACCTATACCAGACAGAGACTGCCCGTTGATGGTGGCACAGATGTAAAATACAAATTTAACAAAACAGTGTTCTGATTGATTTATTTTAATTGTTACATTATGACCCCAGTTATTTATTAGAAATGGAAAAAAATGGAAAATGACATTTTCTTACATTGCGATTTATCAAGTCCAGAGTACCCCAAACGCTTTACACTACGTTCAATCATTCACGCATTCGTGCGCATTTACACACTGATCAATGGAAAAAATATATATATATATTTGAAAAAAGATGACGGAAACAGAAAAGTAAAATGTTAAGATCATATATCATGGTTAAAAAAATTGGTCTAATGCAAAAAGTCTGCATGGCAGACAACAAAACCAATCTGCATTCCGTACAGCCTGGTTTTAAACAGTGGAGTACCAAGGCGGGTTTAGAGCTATAGCGCCCTCAGGTGGATATTTTTGAGTCAGGCATGAATGTGTCCGCATGATACACAAATCAGATGTATGACCACAGACAGGTGAAGTACATGGCTCTCACTGTCCGGGTGGGATATATTAAGTGGCTCGAGAACCTGTTGTCTTCAAAATGAATGTGTTAGAAGCAGGAAAATTGCCCAAGAGAAAGAGTTTGAGCATATTTCACATGTACATACCCAAAACTGGAGATCTGAAGAGGTGCTTACAGTGGTCTTCATCTATCAAAAGCAGTCTAAGGAAGAGACAATCTTGATCCATCAGACAACCAGACAACTGCTGCAGAGGCTGATGGGGATTCTGATAGAAAGGAACCAGGATATATTAATGTAGTTTCTTGTGTGGACAGAGCAGTCAGCTAACCCATGTTCACTGTTAAAGACGGCATTAACGTGGACATCAGAACTGGACTATGGAGCATCAGAATAAGGTGATTTATAAATTAATGGTTGTTGTGTGTGTCACAAACACATGGCACCTCAATACAGTATGGAAAGAAGGTAAGCCACAGGTCGTAGAGTTTTGATTTGGGTATTGATCAGCAGGGATACCCAAGATTCTACCATCCACATAGATGTTAGTTTGACAGCTACCAACTTCCCTATAGCTCAGTGGCAGACCATAAACCATTTCAATGAAACAATATTTCTTGATGGATGAAACCTCTTTAAGTAAGATAAAATGGTTCAGGAATTGTTTGAGGAACACAATAACATGGTTAAGATGTTGACTTGGTATTGGGTAAAACTAATCATTTTTAACTAATCATAGTTTTATCATTTTATTTGAGTGTTTTATCTAAAAGTGTTCAGTTACCTTTGACCAGTTATTCTTTAAGGTTCTTTCTTTATCCATAATGTAATTTCCTACTCAAGGGGTCCATCTATTTTGTTATTTCAGCATTGTTCTACTAAATAAGGTCATCATAATAAAAGCTAACTCCAAGCAGAGTTGAGCAGAGCTCACCAATCTTTGATCCTGAGCGGGTTAGAGGTTGTGGATCTCTCCCTTTGCAAAGGAAGTCATAAAACCCTCATTGAGCTTGTGTCTGGTTCTTTACAGGTCTTGAGCTAACTTTAGAAAACCCCAACACTTGGCCTCACAATTCTCCCAAGATCTTAATGAAGAATCTGTGGGATGTGCTTGACAAACAAGTGAGAATCATGGAGACCTCACCTTGAAATGTACAAGACTTGAAGGCTCTGCTGCTAATATGTTAGCCAGCTTAAGGGGAGTGGAGTCCATGATTTGACTCCAACAGACCCCGCTTCCACAGTTAACACAATTTACAGAAAAATGTTCAACTCTTGACATTTCTTCTGACAACCTTAGAGATAGAACAAAGTCAAGCCATATTGACATTTATGAACTTGTTTTATTGATATTTAGACAGGCTGCTGCACCGATAATCAGTGTTGCCTGTGCAAACTGTATCATTTTCAATCTAGTTAAAAGTGTTCTTTTAACTAGATTAGATTTAATCTTTTATGAAATACTGAACAACAAATAAATCATAATATTCAGCATTCTTCATAAAAAAAAAAAAAACAATAAAAACAGCATTCAACTCATTTCATCTCCGTCTTTCTCAAGTGTGAGCGCACAGAGCTGATCTCATAAGCAAACGTCTGGTCGAGTCCAGAGCCGACAGCTGACTTTTGGGGCCAGTTAGGGAAAGGAAAACGGCAAGAAATGACCAGCGCATCTTGAGGAAGCTCCTTCAGTAACTTCTCTCCCAGAACATCGATCTGTTAACAGTAATAGGAATACAATAACATACAGTAGTAGCAAAAATGAAGTAAAGAGAGGATTTTCAGTAGAAAAATGGCTTACCACTCCTGGAACAAGGAAGGCTATCACATTGTTGTACAAAGACAAATCGGCCTAAGACAAAAGATTAAGACACTTAGGACTTTGATCACATATTGTGACTTTCTGAATTCTTTTATCACATTTAGGAATACTACAACCACAAAGTTTAATAGATTTTATTTGAATTTTAGTGACCAAATCAAGGTTGGGCATAATTTTAAAATAAAAGGAAAATGCTACATGGTGCACATGAGTCAATCAATCTACCTACAATAGTGTCCGCCAAAGACCCGAGACCTGTCCACACAAACTCAGTACTGTGATTACAGCCAAAATTACGGTTGATTTGTAAAAGCAATAAAAAGGGTAAAACATCCAAGCTGGTGAATACTTTTTATAGACCCTGTGTCAGCAGTCATGTCCCTGACAGTGTGATGCTGCCATCAGCATGTTTCACTGAGAGGGCCAGTATGTTCAGGGTGATGTGCAGTGATAGCTTTCCTCTACTAAGTTTATTACAAGTAAAAAAAAAAGTATAGTTTGGTCTTATTTGTCCAAAATACTTCCTTTCACATGTTTGCTGGGACTTCTCCAGGACATGTGGATAAACTTTAAGTAGGACTTCTTCCTGCTGTCCATCAACAATGAGTTTTTTCAGCAGTCCTCCATAGAGGCTATGAAGAGCTTAACAGTTGTCCTCTCTGTAGCTGTGGATCTCTGCAGCTCCTCCAGAGTTACCATTGGCCTCTTAACTGTTTCTCAGATATTTTGATGGCTACTTTTGAAAGGCACAAGAAGACTGTTGTTGTCCAAGCCTTACCTTCCAGAAATCCTTCTTAACAAAGGTTACTTGGCTGGAGGGGATTCTTCTCCAGTAGGCTTTGCTCCTTGCATAAGCCACTAGAATTGAGTTGATCTCAAACCCTGTGCACTGAAAACCAGTGGAAGAGGCTGCGAATACCTGGAAAAAGCACAGCATTGTGTAAAATTCAACCATAGCAAACAAGGCAACAAGGAAAGTACCTATTCCATTGCCATTGCACATTTTGATGAACTTGTTTTAGAGAGCCTCTCTTCACTCACCAATCTTCCATCTCCAGCTCCAAGATCTGCTAAGCGACCTCTTCTCCCCTGGAGCAGCTTCATAACGTTCTGTGCTTGGTCTTTACTGGAGGGCAAATATGGGACCTGAGCCACAGTGGACACAGCGTGTGGTGAGTCAACATTGCCTGCCTGAACCGTAATTACTGTAAATGCTACTTTGCTTTTCCAGTGGTGAGAACAAGTAAGAACATAAGATTCTGTTGTTGCATTATGGTAAATAAGCTCTACAGAGCTTAAGTGTCGCGGTCTTGTTATTTAAATCATCCCAGTGTGAAACACAAATTTCTTTTTTTTGTTTACTTACTGAAAATGCTTCATATTAAATATATTTCTGCTTTCAATAAGCTCTCTGTATGTTGCTAACAACCTTAACTGACTTTTGTCTGTCTGCAAAATAACAGCAAATCTTCAGATTAATTCTCTTTAGCTTTTACCTGGTAAACTCAGTTTAATCTGTCACTGGGAAAAATCCACTTCCCTTTATGTTTGTCTTGATTTTTTTAACACACTGTCTTACTCTATATTTTCAAAAGAGGAGTGTCACCAGCTCATAGTGGTAGAGCAAGTGGTCAACTACCCATCGTTGCCCAGTTAGAATCTTGAAAAGCACGAGTGAACTTATGCAACTACATAGATTTGTTAAAGAACGGACACTCAGTGAATTCCTCACTACTAAATGTACTAAGTATTATGGTAATATAACAAAGTCGAAGTGATTGAAAACCCAAATGTAGTAAGTAGTAACAAGGTCACTTAAAATCATAAAGCTCATCAACATGAGTGTCTGACCTCACATTTCTAAACCACGTGGAAAGACTTCCCAGATGAACGGAAGCAGCAAAAGGGTGAGTCAAAATCATATTTAACCCTATGGACTGAGAATATGATGTCCATCAAGGTCATGTGTGTGTAAAGATAGACGAGCAAATTGTTTAGGCATTATAGCTGGTAACGTAAAAATCAAGAGAGTGCTGCATAAGTAACAAATTTAAAGATAACAAAATGTTATAACATTTACCTTTGAAAACAGAAGCCATAAATTAATTTCAGATTAACTTTTGTTGGTGCTTAATAAATAATTACAGTTACATACTTACCAGTTACTTCTTTTCCCACATTTGATGCTGGCATGGAGCACTATGCTCCAAAATAAGCAAATTATTGTTAATCAACAACTCAAATTGCATGTCTGTTTAATTTGTTTTTCATTATTATTATTATTTCAAGCATGCACTATTAAAAGGATTTAAGGGCAAAATATACACAAGGCAAAAGGAAAAAATAAATAAAAGAAGCAATATTTTGTACCTTAAGATGGTGTGGGATTTTGCGGAAGCCAGGCATAGTGAAAACGCTCCATAATCCATAAAGACCTGTGAGGATGGTGCCTGTACAGGCCGACACGATGGGATGGGGTCTGCTGGTGGGAAAGACCCCACTGTAGTCCTGAATAATCACCTCGATTGAGTCCTCCATTGCTAAAACAGTGTGAACACCTGTACAGAAAATAAACAAAAATGTATTTTATATTTAAAGACTTATTGCAACAATAGAGTTTCATAAAAATAACAGTAGCCAAAAAGGCTTCAACTTCTTGGCTTTGATTAAATTAGCAAAATAAATAACAATTTCAAAAACGAAGGTCATCTGCACTTTCTTCTTTTTCGATTTGGGGACCTTAAAACAAAAGTAACACAAATGATTTTTTAGCAACTTAAGATCTTAGAGCTTATTGATGTGATTAGCAAATGTTTTGTGTGGTTAAACAGAAATGGAGGAATTAAAAATTAAAAACATAACATCACCACCCATACATAGCAGCAAGTGCTTTCGACATAGAGCTCACAAAATGGCAAATATATATTTGCAATACTTTAACATGTCCAAACTCATCCAAATTTTATATATGTGATTAATTCAAATGTTTATTTATACTTTTTGGTTGAAAACAAATGTGTGACCAGGTTTTTTAAAACTCACTGTAAAACATGAACCTATTAGGACAAGTGTCAGCCTCTTATTGGCTCTGGAAATTAAGCCACTGAATTTCAGAGAAAATTTGAGATTTCAAAATAACTCGGATAACATTGAATAAAAGGTGTTACCTTGTTTTTTTTCCCCAGTGTGAGGTAACAGACTTAGTTCTTTTAAGGACAATGAGCTGGAACAAACATCCGGCGCAGAATGAGTGGAAAAAGTGAAGAGTGTTATCTCAAATTGGCTGCAATTGAGGGTTGACCCAGATTCTATTGAACATTTCTGAAGAGAGGAAATTTCATTCAAAAGATTACTCCTGCAGGTCCAAAAGAGTTTGGTCAATAGAAGGGAAGTGCTGAATAACATACAAAGAAGGCTCTCAACATATAGGCAGATGCTGTCATTGTTACCTAAGGTTCTTCAACCATTAGAGAAACGCAATAATAAGATGAACCCAACATTGAGGCTGTCAAATAATGTGAATGCTTTATTGCTTTATTTTTTTATAATCGTGTCCTGCTTTAAACATTTTCCACAACCATGTCCCCTGATGCCTTCGTTGGTTTTCTTGATACTTTCCGTTCTGTAATGTTCTCTAACAAACCTCTGTATTTACGCTGTGGATAAATTACACATCCTGAAACTCCATTTACTCCAAAAATGGCCTCTAAAGTTGGCTTAATGGCATTCTACTAAGTGATAGTAGAAAGGGGAATGCACACCAGAGTTTTAATATTTACCTCTACCATTTGTCACAACTAGTCACAAAAAATACACTCTGAATGTTTTGATTTTCATGTGAGAAATTTTTTTTAAAGAAAATCAATTCCTAAGAAAAGAATGTCAATGAACTGTATTTGCTGTTTATTTTTGTTTCATTGACGTGTCCACAGAAAACAATGCACAGTCGCTAACGGCAGATGGCGCTACAGCGACCTTCAGTTCTCCTAGAAACCTTCTAGAAAAGTTTGGTTTAACGCTTTGGATTAAAAATAATATAAAACATCGACTCTTATCCTCGCATACGTGTTCCCTCTTAGCGAAAAATGGCGCCACACGGTCGGATTGTCGCTGAAGTAGCTTGTAAACAAAGTGAAACGTTTAGGGTAGAGGGAGCCGATCGATGCGGAATAAATAAGTGCTACATGCAATAGCGGTGCAGGATGCACACAGAAACACTCTTCTAAGTATGGAGGATTTTTGTAAAAACACAGCATAAAGTGCATGAAATTGCGAACACACATGTCTGAGCTGCCTACCTGCCCCGCCCCTCTTTCTGACGCTTCACAGTCTCCAGCCTCCGTCACACGGACCGTCCAAAGGCCAGTCAGTCACAATAACCCCGCCCTGTGAGAACTACCAGGCCCTATCAGCTGTCTGGATGCTCTCTCTGCCTGGCAAGATGAAGTGTATGTTTAATCCCGTCTGCAGTTACGTAATATCTGATGTACTGTGATTCTTAAGATCATTAAAGTCCACGTAGTGTAAATCAGGTGTGTGCATCAATGCAGCATGTTGTTACTAAATCACAGCATTGGTTTTATATTCCCATTTTCTAATCTACGTACAAAACCCTAAAGTCTCATTTTAATTGCAAAACGCGGACATTTATTTATCTCGGAAGCTCTACCGCCTGCATCCATTGTGGAGCCCATAATATTAATATTCATCAGCACTCAGGTCGCTCTTATATTCTCGGTCCCTCTGAAGCGGCGCTGCCTGCTTTCAGGGGCGTGGGACGCCAGCAAAACAGGGCGAGTGACGCAAAAAGCGAGAGCCTATTATATTTTGCTTCCTGGAAGAAAAAGGTGGGGGGGAAAAATCCTGGCCAGGTTGGAGTTGATGTTAACTGGGGGGAAAAAAATAAATAAAAGATATACAGGTGGAATATTAGGCTACCGAGGATCAAATGGACTTGTATGGGAAGGTAAGGTTGTTAAATGCATGTAACTAGAAACTAAAAATGTGGAAAACTATTAGACAGGTTTTGTTTTTTGTTTTTTTTACCATAAGAGGGTGTGTCTCAGATAAAATCTGAAGCAGCAGCGTTTAATCCACCTGTCCACAGCTTTGAGGCGCTCCACGCAGGGGCTGCTGCCTCCATGCGCTTTACAAACTGTGTAAAAAAAAAAAAACATAAAAAAAACTACAAGACCCGTGTTCTTTGTTCCCGTGACGTAGCTGATACCCATGACACGCGCTTCCTTTCGCTCAGCCGAGCCAGCAGCATCATCACCACCACCATCACCATCATCAGCAGCAGCAGTAGCGGCAGCAGCAGCCTCCAGATCGGAAGCGGAGGGGACAGCTCCCAGGTGCTGAAACCGGTTCGGACACAGAGAGGGAGAGAGGGGGAGAAAAATACCATAAAATCAGCGTCTGCGGTATAGATTCAGAGACATAAACCTCTGTCCTGCTTATCAGGGGCAAATACAGGTCGACACGAGGCCTTCGAAACAGGTTTGTCCACACAATGTCCTTTTAGTTTCACATATGTGGAAGAATTTTTGTGAAACGGTAGAATGACATCCTCCTTCTCTGAACAGCCCGTCTATATAGTTATCTGGCATGCGGCTTCTTTGCTCAGCAGCGCTTGATTATTATTATTATTATTATTATTATTATTATTATTATTATTATTATTATTATTATTATTTTTATTTTTTTGCATAACCGGCTTATTATGGCGTGAAAACGGTGTCCTTGCAAACAGAGACACACGCTCACACACGGAGGCGAATAGAAAGCGAGTGCAGGACGGGCATGATGGAGGTCCGGCATCTTTAATTCAGCGCAAAGGCTGCAGGGAGAGATGGTCGCACATGTTTAGGGACGGAAGCTGCTCGGTCCAAACATTCACCTTGGAGGGAGTGATGACCGCTTTCATGTCATCTCCCCAGTGCAACGTGCATCCTGTGAGGTGGCTGACTGCTGACTGCTGGCATGGAATAGCTTATGTCAGAGTGTGAGCTTTCAGTACTCTGTGTACAATTGAAAACAAGTAGAATCAAAGCGACATATTCAGTTTAAATGGGTTAGATTTTGATCATTTTTTTATGAGTTTAAAGGCTTAGTCCCATTGTTTTCAGGTGAAGTTATGATCAGAAGTAGTTGTCTTATTCTTGGTTGAGAAAATCTGAGAAATAAAAGTATGCGCATATAATTTTTTTTCAAAAAGGACCATTGTTAAGTGTGTTGCATTTTTCTCTGTGAACAACTTTTCTGTCTTTTCGCCACTGGAAATTAATTATATTTAACAGCTAATATCAATTAGTCAACTGCCTGCTAGGTTCTAAAATCTGCTCTAGGTAAATCCTGCTTCAATTTGTCCTCCAAGGTACAAAATAGTATTTGGTTCACGAAAAAGGCAGGTTGTTCGAAAACCTGAGATGTGTCGTTTATTGGAAGAAGTTTGCTATCAGACTTTAGCAATAGCACTCCTGCTAAACTAACTAAAGTTGGATGCAAACATTTCAAAATCTGTTTTACTGAGGAGGCATTTTTAACCTTCTCCTAGCACATTGTGGCTAAGATTAATTAGCAATGGCTGCCTCAGAGTTAAGACTTAGTTTGAATTTGGCCTTTTTTTTGTTGCAAAATAGAAATTCAAAGTTACTGAAAATCAAAATCTTTCACAATAAAAAATCTTGATATTTGTCCAAATAAAGAATATAATATTTAAATTCACTCCTTTTTGAATAAGCTTATGTCCTTGGGTAAAATTTACATAATTTTAATATCCAATTTCCAGTACTCTGAGAAATGAATTATATTATAAGCCAAATGTTGCCCTTTTAGTATTAATATAAATAAAGACTACTGGTTTATTTATAGAGATTTTCTGATGGTGGAAAGAACTCGGCTTGTTATCTAATACTCATTAAACCAACAGCTTGCTGTGTTGGTCATGCTGGTTTTCCTGACGCAGCCTTCTGTCATCTCTTATCTGTATCCTGTAAAACAAGCTTACTGTACTCTGCAACCAACATGTAGATTTTATAGTCGCCCCTCACCTTTCTTGCAAGTGCATGCAATCTGGTTATTGTTGTTTTAATGACTTGCCAGCAAATTATTTTATAAAAATGTGTTCACATGTACAGGGTATAAAGTTTTCATTCCCATTGCTTCTGTTTTGGTAGATGGCTGCCACTCAGGATGTCAAGGGGAAAGGAGAAGGAGGAGACCAAAATTTCGACTACATGTTCAAGCTGCTCATCATTGGCAACAGCAGCGTAGGGAAGACGTCCTTCCTGTTCCGCTATGCTGATGACGCCTTCACGTCGGCCTTCGTCAGCACAGTGGGCATCGACTTCAAAGTTAAGACCGTATACAAGAATGACAAGAGGATCAAACTGCAGATCTGGGTATGAAATATTCACGAACACAGACATTAAACTTTCAGAAGCCACAAAATGTTTTGTAGCTGATTTCTGCCTGGCCTGCAGTAGCTGACCATAAAGCCAAGTTCTGGATGTGTTCGCATCTCTTTTCAATGGACACAGATTTTATTTTATCCAAACAAATTCCTGTTTCAATTTTACTATGTAATAATTCAATTTGGGATTGCATATTAGATATAATTTTATAAAGATCTGTGATTAAGGTGGCTAAAAAAGGTGAAGACACCTCTTTAGCAAGGAAGTTTTTCTTTTGATTTTCGAGACTTTTAATGTTCATATGTTTGCTGTACAATTCAACTGATCAAATCAAAGTAACACAATCCTTTGTGGAGGCACCTTAGATTGTATTTCAACTTTTAATATTCTGGATTTCTTACTTACATGTCAAAAATGCATCTGACTAGGCATATGTTTAAAAATAAATTGCTATAAATAAATAAATTTGCATCTTTTGGGATGGCAGAACTTCCACAAAAGTTGTGGAGGATCAAAACAAGCTCTTGCACAAATATATTACACCAGAGAAGTGTATGGAACCATCAATAGATTCATACATACATATTATGGCATGGCAAAGATTGTCATTACTAACAGGAAAACATTATGCAACAAGAGTTAAAAAGCTGGATTTTGTTCAAATCTGATGGAAAGTAAAGAATAAATTGGTCATGAAAGCTGAAAGGCTGATGGAGACACCGAAGGGGCTGTAGGAAATTCTGGTTGGCGCTGGGTTGTGTTTTACAGGTAAAAACTATTTCATGTATTCCACATGTTAGGGAGATGGCTTGAGGCAGAACATGGTAGTGGCAGCATCACGATGTTGAGCTACTAGATATGATTTTAGATTTAGTTAAAGGGGATGCAGTTTTAAACAGTCATTTCCGACCCAAAGTCTTCAGGTGTCAGATACAAGGCTGAGGATGAAGTGGGATTTAAATTCCAGCATCACAGGGAGTCTGCCTTATATTCAAAACAACAAAAGCATAGTGTCACTGGAAGGATACCTGAACTGAGTGTTCACCAGAATAAATCTGTAGACAGCAATTATCCTTACAGCTGAATTTATTCAGATCACGTGTGTAAGGTACAGTGAGAACATATTGCCAAGACAATATACGGGATCCCGACAGACTCCTACTAAAGAATCCTAACATTCAAAACTATTCTTTGGTAAAGTATCAATTTTAGGTTGTGCACATGATGCAGCCAGGCCTTTGCATCTGTTTTGTTTTAGATTTTTCGCTTCAACAGGGTCAATCAGTTGAATCGTACAGGAGACACACTCCTTCCAAAGTGGAAACATGTTTTTAAATAATTTATCTCGGTCTCATTTTTAATCTGGTATTTTTAGATACAGTGTAATTTGTATCCCGGTGGCCTCCAAGGTCTCTCTTGGAGAGATTAGATTTTGTTTGGTTGCTCTTGCAATGTGATTCCTGTCGCAGAAAGGTTGTTGTTCTATATCAAGAGTCCATTTGATCCATGTCTGTCCCATTCTCTGCCCACATATTCCATAGATGCCTGATACATCAATGAGAAATAAGAAAAGTAGACCTGGACAGTCTGAGTCAGCGCTTTGGCTTGTAGGGCAAATAGAGATTACTTACATACAGAGAAAAATCTCAGACTTGGAGCTTTTGACAACAACAAGATTTGCATTTTGCATGTTTTTTTTAATGAATAATCTACGAATTGATAAACATAGGACTAAGATAAGAAACTATAATGGCTGGATAAAAACTTTGTAGTAAAAGCTCAAATAAGTGTCATAATCCCTAGTGTTCCATAAATTAATGCATACAGCTGACATAGAGCATGATACATTTCCTTAAAATGTATTCACCAAACGGCTTGGTTGTGCTTTCTAACACTGATCTAAGTGTGTGGACAGATGGAAATCTCAGAATTACTGACAGCAGACTAGTAAGTGTTAACGTGGCACATTGCAGGGAGGATTGCAGAAGCGACACCTCGCTCGGAACGTGTGGGAAACTGAAGAATTTGAATGTGTTTAATTAAGAGTTTATCTGAGGTGCAAAAGCAGATTGTCTCTTTTTACCTCACAGACTGTAAAAGTAAAAAAAAAAAAGGAGAAAAAAAACAATCCAAAAGACTTCCTGCCTCTCTCTTTTCTTTTTTCCATGTGGAGGCTTTGCCCATTTTGGGGAGCAGCACCTTCTGCAGCAATTATCCATCCTCAGAAAGTGACCAATTTTGTTTGAACTGGAAGATGAAAGCTAATCGGGATAATGTGTTTTCATCAGCAGCAAAGACAAGCATATTCTGGGAGAAAAAAGGATTGCCATTGCATCCAGATAATTGGCCTGTCTCTTTTAATTGGCCTAAAAAGAGCTGAGACATAGAGTAAAGGGGGCTTTTAAAGTGATGTGTATTGGCTAAAGTCTTTGCACTTGTCACACGTCATAATAGATTTGGATTTCTCGCTGGAAATGTGTGAGACTCTGGTGATTGAAACTGACTGATGGCACGATTCACAAAAAATGGACACATGCAGAACAAGAAGGCTTTTGCACACAGCATGTTTCCGCTCGCTGCCTTGTAGAAGTCAGCCGCTTTGATTGATTTCTGCTGAGCACCAGACGACAAGCGAAGCTTTTTAAAGTACTCAAATTCCACAGACTTAAGCAGAGTTTTTCTTTTTTTTCCTGTTCCACTCTATTTTTTAACTATCTCTGAAAGAAAAACACTTAAAGCTACTGGGTAATTTTTAAGTTTTCAACAAAAATCTCAAAGATGCAAATTTCAGACAAGAAACACAAACTGGGGTAAAATGTGCAGATGACTAAAGCATGACCAGGTTTATGCACAATGACAAGAAAAAAAAGCTGAGGCATTTCTATTCTTTGCTTTTACACTGATTGGCAAAAATATCCACTCAGCTTGAGGTTGTTTCCACAATGTGGCATTTCATTTACCAACTCAAAGTAATTTATAATCGTAAAGTGAAGGGAAAAGGCTATATTGTTTTCAACACTTTTTGTGTGACATTCAGTTTTTACTTAGTACCCCCAACTTAACACATCGTTGAAGTTGAATTACATCTACAAGTCATTTAAAAACATGAGCTTTTACTTTCAATGATTCTCTCCCCCCATGAACTAACGATTTCCCTAGATTCCCCATATTCCTCTTGGATAACAGATTGAATATCGCTCTAAGAGGTTCAAAGCTTGGAGAAATTATTTTATAACCAATTCCTCTACTTAGCAATTATGACCTATTATTGTGTGTCCAAATACATTCACATTTGTGATAATAACTCGACTAAAAGAGAAAAAGTTCTCTTTCAACTCATTGTTTGTTGTACAGAACATTAGTGAACATTACAGGCTGGTGTTGGTTTCGGTCTCTGCATAATCTGACAGCGAGTCCCATCTGCAGCGAGGGACCTGGAAACAGAGCTGACCGGCTGTGAGCAGCGTCTCTGCAGAGTGAAGGTCAGATGTGCCCTCTGGCTATAACAGGCCCGCTGTTGTGATGGTGTGCAGGCGAACAGAACGCCAGATTACCATGGCAAACACAATCCAGAGCTCCCTGTTTGCCATCTGTTCGTCAAGAGCCAAGTGGAGCAGCCAGTATTCCTCTGCCATGATTCACAGACAGCATGAAAACACACTTGTTGTGGGTGTCAGGACAAAGCTGTAAACATACAATATCAGCATGAGGAACAGGAGGGATTTCTCATTATGTAACGCATAAAACAACAAAACTACTGTACAAATTTGGTAATCAGCTCCCAACTGTAAATACACTTTTAACATTTCCCTTTGCTTCCTGAACATCTTCTGACTGTGATACATGGATCGCCATGTGTACACAAACACGCTCTTAAATTGAAATGTTTCTATATTTGGAACTTTTTTGATGAGATGCGTGTGATGATCTTTGCCTCACCGAACACCACTGATTGATTATTGTGGAAAGAACTAAATCAATTTCATCAGCTAAAACCCGGGGTGTTGCTCCTGGCACCCTACCGCTGCAAAGCCTGTTCAGTTACTAGTACAGTGATTAGCTCCGAATGATGAGCACTAAAGAAGAGGAAACTTTAAAAATTGCAGCCATGACACCAAGCAGATGAGGTTTTGCGTGTATTAATAGCAGTGCATTAATAATGTAAACGCCGGTTCATGGACACTGTGGTCCGGTGTGTGCAGCTTCAGCTGTGCAGGGTCGGGTCAGTGACACCGAATCATGATGTCTGTGTGCAGGACACTGCAGGCCAGGAGCGCTACAGGACCATCACTACAGCTTACTACCGTGGTGCCATGGGCTTCATCCTCATGTATGACATCACCAACGAAGAGTCCTTTGGCGCTGTGCAGGACTGGTGAGTTTGTCTTGTTTTATTACCGTATTTTCCGCACTATAAGGCGGACCTTCAACGAATAGTCTATTTTAAAACTTTTTCATATATAAGGCGCACCACATCATAAGGCGGACAGAATAGACGCTGCAGTTTGAGTTGCCAATTTGTTCCGTACTCTGTTATTACACATCCAGATTGTAAAGTACCCCGAGTACTTTATGTAGTAGTCTGCCCCAGTTGTTGTTTCACTCACGGTGTTGGTGTTGCGATATTGTGCCCAACTGCTTTCTGGGTAACACAGACCAACCGACACACTGCGGCCGCAGTCTCTCTCCCTGCCCCTCCCCCCTGGCTTTAAATGCATTATCAAACTTTGTTAACAAACCAGCACTCTGACAACTATCCCAGCATGCACCACAGACTTCTTTTTCTACGGTTGAAAATTAAGTTGGCGGCTGCTTACCACAGTTGCTAGACCTGTTGTGGCTCAATATTGGTCCATATATAAGGTGCACCGGATTATAAGGCGCACTGTCGGCATTTGAGGAAATTGAAGGTTTTTAGGTGCGCCTTGTAGTGCAGAAAATACGGTAATTAATATTCACTCTCTAAACATAGTACACAGAATATTGACATTTTGTCAATTTTTTAAAGTTATTATCTAATATGGATCAAGCTATGGCCATCGATGCAGGGATGTTTGAAAAACGCTCTCCCATTGCATCTGCTTCTGAATACTTTGTGTGAAATCTGACAGGCTTCCTCTGCAGCTTGTGTGTTCACCTTTCATGGAAACCTTTGAAGTTCAAATCTGGGGTCCATTCATGAGTCACATTTGCAGGCTAAACCGCTACTCTGAGCCAAACGTCTGCTCTGTTGACGCATTCATGTCAGGAACTGGGATAGTAAACATTCAACTAGTCAGAAAGGAGGTTTCTGGGTTAGTGTTGTTACTTTGAAAAACAACAGGAAGCCAGGATGCCAGAGACAGAATGTGTTTTAATGTTTACTAATCAGATGTCGAATTGTGAGGTGTTTCTGACAAGACAGAAGGTTTGCCAGCTCAGAGGAAATTATGTAATTCTGTGCATTCTGCATTAAGTAAGATTACATCATTTAATCTGACCTTCATAATGTGCCATAAAATCCTGAACCACCCCTCATTTGTATATTTAGCTTTTAAGGACTCAAAAGTCATCCTGACCTCTTAGAGATGTTTGGACTACTATACAAAAACAGTTTCAAAGTTTTAACTTGTCCTAGAGTTTTCTATGAAACATGTATCTATGCCTTCAAAATGTAGTACTTTAAACTCTTTATTATTACTCTCTTCCTCAGAGAAAATCTGTTAATTCATCAGATAGAGCTGTGAGAAATACAAGCTTGTCAAACACAAAATGGTGTTCTGATATAAATGTGATCTCCAAATACTGGCTTGAAAATTAATACAGTCAAAGACAAACTCAACAATTAATAATCTCAAATGTCTATTAATTGGCTCCCAACTATTAATAAATTACAAATGTTTTACCTTCAAATATCATGTGATTGACCAACAGAAAGTATTTTTAAGTGGAGGATGAAAGGTCACATGGTTTTCACATGATAATCTGTAAATTACAGACATTTTTGCCCATTCTGTATTAAAAGATAGTACCTTATGAGTGCATGGGAAAATGTCTGTAAGCATTCGTTTTTATGTCTTATTCCAGGCTGTCTATTGGTTTATGTATCCAGTCTGATTGAGACAACACTTTGAACTAAACCATTTCATTGTTGCTCCAGTTGTTGGTTTATAGCTGCTATCCTGCTGAAGGTGAACTTCTGCCCCAGTCTCATATCTTTTTCAGTTTTTTCCCCCCAGTATTTCCCTGAAATATTTCAATATTTCTGATTGAAATATGATAGAGCTGATATTCCAATCAGCTATTACCTGTCCTACTGAAGTATCACCGCAGCATGATGCTGCCCACACTATGTTTGTCCCCACATGGATGGTCTGATCTGGTCCTTAGTGTTAGTTTTACTGAAAACATAACTTTTTCATGCAGACCAAAATGACTGATTTTGGTCTCATTTAACCAGAGCACCTTAGTCCATCCTTATCATTCTTCCATTTGGACTAAATTTCTGACTTGCATTAATGGTTGTTATGTCAACACATTTTCCACCACATTATTCTATATATTAATGCATTTCCTCAAGATTTACAATGGGCTTTTTGGCTGTTGTCTCTAATTAAAGTTGCTGGAGTCTATTCCCTGATTTAGGACATTATAACATGACAAAATATGACATTTTTTTCCTCTACTTCTTAGGTCTACAAGAATATACTGTCATGCTTAGCTATAAGGACTAGACAATTAGAGAAAAAAAACATACATGAACTTTTAAATATCTTCCAAAAGACCATCACACTAGAGCCAATGCCTCACCTTCTCACTTTTAGATTAGTCAATTTTACAGCTACTTAAGAGTACACATGTTCACATGAAAGCTGTGGTGTTTAAAATAAATTAAATCTTGACAGTCTTATTATCTGTATTTCATATTTGACCCTAATATAAGCAGCCAGATTTAAATCAAATCTCTGTGAACCAGGCAGACTTTCTGTTGGTCCACTTGCGATTGCTTCAGGACTCTGACCCTTTGAAGGTTTACTGCAGTCTGAGCGCCGACTGTGATGGCTGTGCGATGAAAGGGAGCCGTGGTTACAACAGGTCTGGGTTACCTGAGAGCTTACTTAGCAGAAAGAGGACAGTGGAGTAAAATACATAAATGGAGCGAGCGCTCCTCTTTTGTCTTTGCCGCCAGCTTTAATTCTACTTTCTCTTGTTCCTTGTGACAAGGTTGAAGGGGGGAAAAAAGGAGGATACCATGACGATGACTCCATCCTAAACTGTCTCTCAGTTAGTCTTTTGACAAGCTCATTTCATACCTGAGTCAGAGACAACCCAGAGAAATACTTTAACACTGAATCTAAATGTTCCATTGAAAATAAATTAATAAACAGATTTTGCTTTCTACTTGTAAACCAGCAGTGAGAGGACAAGCTCTAACATCTTGATGCCATCTCTCTTTGTTACTGTTTCTTTTTGTCTCCTGCTTCTCTCACTCCTGTTTTCTGCTCATGGTGTGTTTGCTGCCCTACTTTCAGTAAGAGTGCAAACCCTGCAGCAACATGTTCCTTAATTCCTGCTTATTTTCCAGAGTTCAGAGAGGTTAGAATAGAGCAGATCTTTAATAATAACTTTAAGCTGGGGCAATAATAAAAAAGAAAAGCTAATATAACAACTGTAATTATTAGAGTGAGTATGATGAAGATGGTGGTGATGATGGTGTTGATGATTGGCAGCAGGATGGTAAGGAAGATTAAATAATATTATGATGAGAGCATAATGTATCATGATGACTATTATGTCATTTGATAAAAATGAGGATGTTAATTATAGGAATGATGATTAGAGTTGGTGATTATGGTGAATTTCAGTTTATCCTAAAAACTGTGTAATGCTCACAGAGTAAATAATGACCTATATTTGAACAAGAAGTGGCAGCATAGTTTTCCTTCACATATTTGAAATTGACCCACTTTTCTGATAAAGCGGTCAGTGACTCACAAAACGGGATGAGCCAAAGAACATGAACATGAACGTAATCGCCGTTCATGACCGCGCCAAATGGCGGACAAACATTACATCAGATGCCTTCTTCCTCCATCTTTCCATTATTGAAGAGTCCTGTCAAACAAACAGAGGTGCAACAACTCAGATCCGTCTGTTGCTCTTGGAGCAGAGCTCATGAAGATGATTGGTCTCTCTGTGTGTTTGCGTCTGATTCTGTGCAGGTCGACCCAGATAAAAACCTACTCTTGGGATAATGCTCAGGTAGTGCTGGCTGGAAATAAGTGCGACATGGAGGAAGAGAGAGTGGTCTCGGTGGATAGTGGCCGCCTGCTGGCTGAGCAATTGGGTAGGTTGTACTACAGCATCCCCAGCAACAGGTATTTGAAATTATTATGCAATACAATAAAAGAGTTGCATACAAACTGTACGCACCACCCTGCAGAAGTCTACGTCCGTCTTGAACTTTCTCACATTTGGCCATGTTACAATAACAAACATTATTAGATTATTAGAAATCAATTGGACAAACCTAAATAAACGTACAATTTATAGGGTAACACTTTAGTTGAAGGGGTGTGAATAATACTGACATGTCAGTCATAAACATGACATAACATCTGTCATGAACATGAATAAGCCTTCATGAATATTTATGACTGTTGTCATAAACTGTTATTCTGTAAATTATGACACTTTTAATACAAAGTTGACATTATTCAAAATGTCTTTGTTATGGCAACTTGACATAAACCAAGAAATCATTACTAATATTAATTTGTTCTAAAAGTATTACTGATTGCACTTTAAAAATTAGGTAACTTTATGTTATTAAAGGTACATTTTAAACATTAATGATTTATTGGTTAATGTCAAGTTGTCATAACAAAGACATTTTGAATAATGTCAGCTTTGTATTAAAAGTGTCATAATTTACCAAATGACACTTTGACAACAGTCTTAGATATTCATGAAGGCTTATTCATGTTCATGTAAGGTGTTATATCATGTTTATGACAGTGTCATGACAGTCTTATTCACCCCCCTTCAAATAAAGTGTTACCATTTACACTTTAAGATGCTAACAGAAAGATGATCAATGGTTTTCAGCTTCCAACAAGAGTACATAAAGTGCGGATAACTCTTTGTTTTCTTTCCTGTAGGTTTTGAGTTCTTTGAGACGAGTGCAAAAGACAACATCAACGTCAAGCAGACCTTCGAACGTCTCGTCGACCTAATTTGTGACAAGATGTCGGAGAGCTTGGACACTGATCCGGCTGTCACCACGGGAGCCCCCACCGCCAAACTGACCGACAGCGCTCCGCCCCTCCAGCAGCCTGGGTGCAACTGTTAGTGGCCGGCAGTGGAAAGCTGTCAGGGCAGGAGAGTGCAGGAGGTCCTCGCTCTGCCAGAACCGCCCTCACCGGACTGCAGTTCAAAGCCTGTTTAGTAGTAAAAATGGCAAAGGCTGCTGCTTTATCTCCCAAACGTTATCACCGTATATAATAAGCAAGTACAGTCATTACTAATGTAAAAACATATAACACCACAGGTTATCTAGACTATAGGGAATCAGCATCCTTCAGCTAGTTAGTTTGATAATAAACCAATCCTGTCTGGCGGACTTGAAATAGTTCAACACTTAAACTTACACAAGTTGTCCTTCAGACCTTTAATATCTTTACAAATACCTATACAAGAAATAGAATCAGTGAGTGCTTTAATATGTCTATGAAGTTTTCTGTATGGTGTAAGTCGTCCTTTTTTTCTGGGTAATTTTGACTCCTAGAGCGGCCAAATCTAGGATTTAGCGCACTAGGCGATGTAGCGGCTTTCCTTTTGTGTAACGACTGTAATAATAAGCCTCTGGCTGTGACTGTGCAGTAAGTGAGCGTGGATTTGCATGAGTGTGTCATGTCATGTTGCCATCGATTAATCAACTACCTTTTGGGGGAAAAAAGTGGCCTTTCAGCATCTCCAACTCGGCCTCTGTAAGTCCCTCTGTAAGTCCTGCTTCCCGTTGGAATGAATTGAGTCTGTGTAACTGATGGGAGTACAGTTTCACCCTTTGCTGTATGTAGATGTGTGAATTCTTCAGTAAGTATCTGAAAAGCAACTCAATCATTATCCTCAGCCTTTAAATGTTTGATACAAAGAGCATGTTGCCTAAAAGTTCAAACATGTGTGCTGTTTTATCTGAAGATAGGCCTCACCCAAAGCTCCTCGTCTCCAACTCCATTACATCGAAGCACAGTAAAGCATTCTGATAAAAGCAGACGATGCGTCCTGGCATGGAATAAACAGCCATAATTTCTTATTCAGCATGACTTGTGCTGTAAAATTGAACCCCTAGAGGAAAACAAGATGTATGTTGCTTAAAAAAAAAACTTCGTAAATAAACACCACCTTTTTCTTTAAAAAATCTGTGCTATGTAAAAGTCGTAAGTGGTTCAAAAATTCAAAGTTTCGAGTTCATCTCATAGATTCATAAAAAAGTGCCAAAAACATTACGGTTCAACTAACCTCTTAACTGTCACACTCAAAATACTTACATATAAGTTAGTGAGTCCGTGAGGAGACTGGTGTCCTCATGACAGTTAAGGGGTTTTAACATTGTTGGTTGCTTGTTGCATAGGGAAACAAAACTACAAAAATGTAAAAAAAAATAGATAAAAAAAAAAATGCATGAAGTCAGTCCTGACGTATCGGTGTAGAATTATACTCTGAGACACTGTAAATATCACTCTGTCTTACACATTTAGGAGCATTGTCACGGCACTCGCTGTGAAATGCAATGGGCCAACAAGTGCAATATTTTATGGATGAAACCCTGTAAATAGTTTCCTTCTGTCATCTTTGTCCAACAGCTCCATCTGCAGTTTTTGCGAGAGAAAATAGCTAGGCGTAGTTTTGAACATGCTGTGTGCTTTCTGAATGGAGTGGGAGCTTCACTGACAACCTGCAGTCACTGAACGTTTGGTGTAATGTGTATGGTGGACATAAAAGACTGCAGACCCTGTTTAAAACGTCTGATTTTTGATCCGAGAAGATGAGATCAAGATAAATCCTTTCAGAGCGTTCCACCAGTTTCAGCTGAAAACAAACACCCCCAAAGCATTGCGCTGCCACCCCCATGCCCTAGAGTTGGTATCTTACTTTGGTGATGTGCATGGATATTTTGTGCCAAACAGAAAGTTCAACCAAAATATCATAACACATTTTCCAACATATTTTTGGGGACATTTAAATGATTTTTTAAATTTTTTTGCTAAATTTATATTGACTGGGATGATTTAAAAACAAATGCTTTATGTCCTGCCACCCTATCCCGTGTCTCTGTGTTGCTGCATACATAGTAGACAGTTCTTTAGCATATTCTTTCCACTTTATACTTTTCTTATCTTCTCATTACTTTGGTGGTACATCCAGTTTTTGATCATATTTAATGTTTTGCAAATTCTTTGTACCCTTCTTGTAACTGATGCTGTTTGACAATGAGATCCATCTGATGCTTTGGAAGCTGTTTGTGGTTTTCTGTGGAAAAGTCTAAAAGAATGGCTGAACTTTATTTGATGTGGATCAGAGGGATGATGGCAGGCGTGTAATGACTCCAATTTAACGTGGGCCGGAATGTGGCCGCTAATTCCGATCATGACCGCATCCAGGGATTTACTAAAGTGAGCAGACTGGTGCAGCCATATTATGGGAGTCCGACTGTTTTTAATATGGTTTTAAACGTTGGAGGTCACATTACATCTTGGTAAACATTCTGAAATTATCTATCTTGACTTCATTCTTTGACTTCACAAAAACCTCCTACTTTAACAGGGGTGTGGACCTTTTATATTTACTTTTAGTATGTGGATGCGTGTGCGTGGGTGTGTGTGTATGTATATATCTGTCTGCCATATTGAAGAGACGAATTAGAGTTCTACAGTGTATTGTTTGTGTATACCTTTTTGTACAATTGTATTTGCGTACTGTATGCTGTTCCTGCTAACTGTTGGGTGTTGACTGAACTTCTGTTACGTCAAAATGCAGTGTTGTTGTGCAAATAGTCAGGGAGATAACCTAGTCCATGCCATATGCTGTACTGTTAACACAAGAAAAGGGATACACTTAAACTTGCACACAAAGTGTGTTTGTTAACATATGTGTACATGTCTTATAATATAACATGTCGGAATAAATTATAGTAGATCCCCAGAAAAAAATTCATTTCATGGAGAAAAACAGCCAATCGGATAAATAAAATCTCATTTTAGAAACCTTTACATATAACTGAATATATTTCTTGGAGTGCAAGCAAAAATGAAATTGTATGTTTTTGAGATTATAGGAAATAAATTCAGATTCTATGACGGGGTCTCTGTTTTATCTGTATTCACTGACTGTGGTGAAGCACGATAGGGGGCGCTGGAGGCTGGTGAACAGTGTGCAGGCCTCTGTCTCAGCAGCTTTATTCAGTCCATGCAGTGGAAGTGGCCTTTTTTGCAAGACAAAGTGCGCCTCCTAGTGTTAAAATGAGATATCTGCAATCTCTTATAGTTGCTCTTCCTGTAAGACGTTTTCATCAGTCAAAATTATAACGCAAGCTCAAATACACGCATACACATACATTTGTATATGAAAAAAAAAATCACTTTTGTAACCTTCAGCGAGCTTCTGGCATCTTCTACTCATAAATGGTTATTCTCTAAATTGGAAGAGTTCATTAAAATTAGTTGATTTCTTGGTAATCTAATTGGTAATTTAGGAAGTTTAATGTATTATCTATTGTCCAATCTAAAACATTTTTATGTCTTTATAATAAAACTATTTCTCCTCAGAAACAACCAGGTTCAATCCAATCAAAAGCAGCAAGATACTCTGATGTCAGAGTTCACAATAAGGTATATTTTCTATGCTTTGCATCAAAGAAATAAGGCCCTGCTCCAGATACTTACTCGTTCAAGTTGGACTAAAGTATGCAGCTGTCGACACAAACAATCCTTTGAGTTATCAGACTGAGACTCAAGCCTGTGACGGCACGCAGAGGGCTATGGCCTTCATACATGGGCGATGCTTCACCGCTGCAGCACTGCAGCATCCGCCTTCAAAAGATTTTTCATGTTCGCCAGCAACAAAGATTTTTGTCAAAATAAAGTTTGGAAAAATGAAGCTTCCAAACCAAAAATTAAAGGTACAGGCGGTCAAGCCAAGGTGGTAGTACTGCTGTAACATTTCTGACCAGAGTGATCAAGTATCCAGCCAGGACCATGTTGGGATCTTATTGCTGGCTACAAAAAAAGGGCCTGACATGTAACATGTTAAGGGACATTAAATTATACAGTGATGTGTGGGAAAAAATGTGACACCCTGGAGCATTTCGGCATGGCACTTTTTGTCACTGTTGAAAAAGGTTTGGACACCACTGCTTTGTTTTTTTTAATTAATCCACTCTGATCTGCTACTTAAATACTAAAAACTACGATGGAATTTCTCGTTCATGAAATGAGTAACTAAAAACTCACAGCATGATTCCACTTCAAAAAAGCATCAGCACACAATGAGAGTTTAGTTCAACCAGATAGAGATGAGGGCACATGGTTTGGTGCATAAATCCAGAAAATGTCCTTCATATACTATTGGATTTAAGATCTTCAACTCTACGAAAGAACCTCCAGCACATCTGTTTTATTAATGCCAATGTTTGTTATAGTCATAAAAAGAAAATGAGGTAGCAAAAATGTACAATCAGAACTCAGTGTAGGACTATAAAAACCTGGCTGCTGCATCTAGTTCTTACTTTATCAAATGTAATCATAACCTGCAGACCCTTTAGGGTTAAAGGTTTGCTATGCATCTCTTTAACCCTAAAATTTAACTCTAAAGATTTGCTGTGCATCTCTTGTATCCATTAAATAAATAATTCTTATAACGTGTAAACTTGAAGAAAACATGTTTGTTACAAAAAACGTCCAACTAAACTTACATATTTATACATAAGACAGAACTGATACGGAAATTTGCTCCTGTGTCTCAGACGGCTTCAAATAAAGTAAAAAATATTTGAAACAACAAGAAACCAGTGAGTAGGCAGAATCAACCCATGCTTTTATTTATTCCATTGCATATAAAAAGTTTTTTCATTCTTTTTTTGTTTGTTTTGTAGATAAAGTCGTATGATCTACAGTGCTATCCAATAGACTGCGATTAACAAGGAATCCATTAAAATAACAATTTAATTGTCCTGTGAAACGTCCAGACAAATTGGCATTCTAAAGACATAACCCAAAAAAATAATTGTCCTGAAGACCATTTCTTGTTTTCTGAAATTACAGTTTGTGTTTTCCTTGCACACCTTAAAAAAATAGAACACATAATGAGAAAAGAACCCACTATTTCCATTGGTCCAGGGCTGTTTAAAATCTACAGTATGTGTGTCAAAATAAGAGTCCTGCTTTCAGGACAATGATGCAGTCCCCCCTACCCTCCACTCATTTTCTCCAGTACAGAAATATAACAGACCCATCTTCTGTCCAGGCAGAAACATGTCAGTGGTTCTGGATATTGCAGGTCACGTGAGTGGAAGTGTGAGCCGAGCATGGATGAGCAACACATCGTCAAGTGTTTCAGCCAGAATTAATGCAGCGGTGGCTGAACGTGCAGATGTGTCCCAAAGCCTCTGTGCTTCGGATGGCTGTAGTCGAGCACCAACTACACACTGCTGTATCGCCCCATTCAGTGTTTGGTACAAATTTAAGCTGTGATTCAATCAGAAATCTGACGGTACACAACGTCACGCGACAGCTAGAGTCTCGTCTTTAGAGCGTAGAGGCAGAGCGTAGGTACAGTGTGAGCCGTTCAGACCGGGTCTACAGCAAAATACGAGACTTTGACATCCAGCTACAGGCCACAATCACTCATGCAGTGAATGTATGGCTTTTGGTTAACCTGAACGCCTCAACAAAACCTCTGCCCCCAATTGTGACTAATGAAAAAAAGGCATCTTCTCTCCACAAGTCGTCAGGCCAACCAAAGCCAAGCAATTCACCAAATGCAGCAAAGGAGAACTAGAGAATAAAAAAAAATTAAAAAGGCTAAAAAGTGTATGATGTGTTAAATTTTAAGGCACAGCCCATGGGCCAAGGAACAGCTTCTTTTTAAAAAAACAATTTGGCTTTCCCCTCTCACTCTTTTTCTCTCTCTCTCTCCTTTCTGAGCTCGTTCTCAGGTGAGCAACAAGTCGATGGAGCTTTTTCTTTTCTTTTTTTTTACACTGAAGCTCGTGTTAATAAACATTCTCTCAACAAGAGGTACATAATACAGCCACGCCATCACCAAAAGGGATGATAAGAATCAACCATTTACAGCAAACTGCATTATGATAGTAATAACATTAATAATTATATATTATATACAGCACAATAAATATATGTTTGTAAACAGCAATAAACCAGAAATTCTTATTACAGGTAAGGGCATTGGGTGAGGATGAAAAGAATAAAATAAAAATATTGGCACAAAATAAAAGTTAAATAATTTTTTTTCTTAAATGGCATATCAGTAAAACAAGACCCTCTTTGAGAAAGCAGTGTGCAGTATTTCAAGTTTTTTTTACCTTTTGTTTTTTCTTATATTAGTTAATATCTTCCAAAATATTTTTTGTACAAGCGGAAACAAATAAAACGTGAATTTAAGTGTAATAACTGGCAAGCTTGTGTTATCTATGCTACAATGACATATCCACTGTACCACCGTTATATTTCAAAAACAACTGTAACAAATAGAAAAATATATAGCAATAAATAACAGATTCGAGTTAGAATGACAAAAAAAGGAGTTTGAAACGTAAAAGAGGAGACAATGATGTTAAGCCTGCATTTAACAAGGAGTCAGTGTTTGAATGGGTTAAAAATATTTAAAGAGATGGTATGCAAATGTATTAGTGCATTAAAATACAAGGGAATCTCAATAAATTAGAATATCATTAAGAAAATGATATAAAAATGAAAAAAATCCTTTTGATTTATTAAACAATAAATAAAATTGAATTTTCAGTTAATTTAGCTGAATATGCTTTACAGTTAATTCAAATCCAAGCTTTTCAAAAATGTATCCGTATGACTTGTGCAATTTTTTCTTCCACTCAATTTTCTATCAATATTCTCCCTGGCTCTCTGTAGCGAGCCAGCTTATTTAAAACCAACTATATGTGGCATAGCGTCCTTGTGGATATCAGCTGATGTCTGCTTCCCCACAATAGAGTAAAAAACAACATAGCATTTCTCTATTAATGCTCCTATTTTTATTTATCTAATTTAATATGCTGATTTTTCAATAAACTAAGTTAGGATTTTCCTAATGTAATCAACAAAAGTAACTGAAATAAACACATTAAGCTTATTACTGTCTCACATTTTGAAGTGAATTGCTGAAATAAACGAACCTTTCAGTGACACACTAATTTACTGAGATGCACCTGTATCAATGTAGATAATAGTCTTATCTGTTATTTATGCTGTGCAGTTGATTGTCTTGTTGAAAGCAAAGACAGTAAACTGGAGTTAATGGCAGGAATCGGATGGAAAATGAATCGTTGAAGGCTAAAGATAAGCAGCAGGTGCCGATGTATAAACCAAGCCAAACAGCTAAGAAAATAAAACTAATTTCTCTTTACTTTGTTATAAAATCACCCCAGTCATTTTCAACACCATTACTATTTCTAAACATTTGGAGCACTAGTCAAACCTCTAAAAAAGGTGCTTTTTGTAATAACTACAAAGCATTGCATTGTCTCAGGATGTGTTCAAAAGAACTACAGGCAACAATAAAAACATTTAAGGGCTTACTCCAGGTTATGAACCACTCAAATGAGAAGCAAAGCACAAGACCTCAGGTTTCTGCTTCCTTCTCAGAGGAGATTTTCTCTAAAAATAAGAGTTACTAAAAAGGAAATACAGATTTTCAGACAGAACTAATTGAGTACAAGTATAGTGGTACAGGAGTATAAATGCTGTTGGAGCTCTTTTGAACAGCCTCCAAACGCATCTGACACATGTCTGCCTCTACGTTTCTACAAGGCTCCTCAACTTCTCTGACAGCAAAATTAAACTCTAGAAATAGAAAATATCTGAATCTTACATACAATACAAAAAAAAAGAAAAGAAAAACTAGAGGTTTAGAACAGCATCATGGTGGTTCAGATTTTAGTTTTTGTCAGTCAGGTTATGGAGGAAGACTTCCACATCACAAATGTGGTTTAACAAGCTCCCAAATGTGCTGCAGCGACCTGTCGGGTTTTGAGCAAAAACATTCTTTCTAATTTATTGTGGAAGGGGGAGAACGTGATCAGGGAGATATATAAAAATAAAAGGGAGACTCTCACCAATAACTGATCCTTTGGAGTTATTGGCACTTCATAAAACATAAAGACACAGGTGAACTTTCAGGTGAGGCTGAGACGGAAGCAAGAAAAAAGAAAAACAACAACGACAAAAAACAAAAACAGAAACAGATGTGATGTATGAGCAGCACTGAAGAGACCGTCTGCATCTACAACTAAAGACTGTAAGGAGGAGGTGGAAGTAAAGACACACCACTTCAGTACGAATGGGAATGAAAGAGAGTTCTTCCTGAGTGCAAAAAAACTTGAAGTAGTACCAATGGGCGTGTCTAAATAAAGGAGACGAGAGGCGTAACCCAGGGTGAGGAGCAGCGCACGCTTTGGAAACACAGACGTATAAAAAACTGATTTCACAAAACTCAAAAAATATTCTATAAATAATAATCTGTCATTACTAAGAGGAGCAGTTAATCAAAGGCCGTCCATAACTGCTATGTGTCGGGGGATTTCTCCTCCTCTTCGTCCTCTGCCACCTCTTCATCTGCAGCACACGGCTCTGAGCAGGGGGTCTCCCCCTCCTCTTCTGCATTGCCCTCCTCATCATCATCGTCCTCCCCCACCTGCTCGTCCAAAGGTATCTCTGTTGATTCGGAGTCCTGCGTACAGAGTGTTTTAGAGTCAGTACAGCTGTTTTCCTCCTCTTCCTCCTCCTCCTCCTCCTCTTCCTCTGGCTGGCTGCCGCTGTCCTTTTCAGTGTCGGACTCCCCGTCCTCCTCCAAGGTCAGCTCAAACTGGAACTTGTCTGCTCCTGGGGGTCGAGTGCCGTCCTCTGGCTCGTCTAAAGCTGGAGATGGACTTTGGGGGATAGTGCTTTGGTACCACTCTCTATTGTCCTCCAATGTGTCCAAGATGTCTTGTGCGTCCGGATGGACAAGGTCAGCCCACGTCTCCCACAGCGGGTGGACGATATAGTCTATGAACCCAACCTGCAATAGAAATGAGGCTCAGTCAGTGTTGAAGTGCTATGCATGTGGGGCACATGTTTTTCTGCCATGCTGGAATCCTCACCTGGCTCTTTTCTACAGAGGCGTTGTGTTTGTCACACATGGGGCTGATCTCCATCCCCCTCTCCCGTTCTCTGTCCCCTTGACTGAAGAACTCCTCCATGATGCGGTCCGTCCACTGTCGGTACAGCTGAAGAGGCTTGGTGGGGTTGCTTAGGTCAGCGCAGTGGACCATGTTTTGGAGAACCTGAACCCAGACAAAATCCGTCAGTTTTCTCCAGACTTCTCTGACTGGTGATCACCAGGTCAAACACATTCATTAAATAGATTAGAACCAGAGATGACTATTTTTTATAATGTATTGCGAGAATTAAAGCTTAATTAGAGCCCTGATCCTACATGTGACTCACAAAGTAAGACTGGGGTCCTGGTTGAGGCATTTTGCTAACTGAATGAAGTGGATTTTTTCCTCAAACAATTTAGATGTTTTGCAGTCTTCAGCGTTCATGTTTTTTTATTTTCATCCAGACTGCTTCCCGCGCCTCCCCTGCAATGGCACAGCGCCCCCTCAGGGGCCGCGCCCCACAGTTTGGGAACGTCTGCTTCAGAGTCACATTTATAAAGAGGTAGAGGATGTACATATTGCAGCCTGTGATCTGCTTTGCATCTAAAACTCAAAAATGCCCACATTTACAATGCAGGAGAGCTTTTTCTCTAAGTTTCATATGCAGGCAATTACCAGAACTGAAATAAAACACGAGCAGAAATATCTACAAGTCATACTGCAACAAAATAAAGAGTGAACATGCAGGCTTACATTACAGCATAAGCAAGATAGAAGTTAATTGATGGCTGTAGCTGTTTGTTTTGAGTTAGTTATTGGTTTAGAAACAAGGGATGAAGTTGTCAGAGCATCATTTTAGCTTAACCCCAATAGCCCATAATGGGTATTGACATTACAAGCCAGGTCATGAAGACCTGGTTTTGGATAGAAAATAGAAATCTGAATATCACTGGTGAGTGAACAACGCAAGACAAAATCACAACACTAACCTAGAGCAAGCAATATCGTTATTATTTATTGTTGTTTTAAAGGTTTCAAATCTTCAAGCATTTATATTGCTTGATTGAATAGACCTGAAAATACTATAAGACCAATCCTGTCAGAAATAATATTATTATTAATAATAATAATAATTTAAAAAAACACCTAAATTATTATTGTTTTATTATACTTTTTTTCTGGACCTTGAAGCTCACCTGTATCCTGTCGGAGTAGTTGTCCAGCAGCAACACACCGGAGCTGGTCACTTTCTTTGTTTCCACCATCGTCTTCAGGTCAGCCAGCAGATTCATGTGTTTGGACATGTCTGTTGCTAGCACCTAAGAAACCCCAGAAAAAAACACACAAAAACAAAAACAGAACACACTCAACTCAGTATTTTATTTTTTATTTTTTTGCAACAAAACAACTTCTTTTGTGATCACTGAACTTACAATGTCAATGACCATCTTTCGCAGTGATTGTCGCTGTTTTTTGGTCAAGTTTTGGAAGATGTCACAGTTCTCCTCTTGCAGTAGCTTGAAACCAACTGCTAAGTGGTGGTTCTCCAACACTGATGAGTCATTGTACATCAAGGCTAGCTCTGAATCTGCAGGGAAGACAGAATCAATTATTTTAGGTGTTAACGTTTAAGTAGAAAAATATGTCTTATGCTCTGTGAAACGAGCCCCATCATGTTTTATGCAGATAGCGTTCCTTTACCAGCTTTAGTTGGTCTGATCGTTGGAGTGCAATAATGTGAAAGAGGATCAGAGAGAGGAAAGGGGATCCTTATCTGTTGCTCTTTTGGTTCACAGAATATCGGTCGGGTGACTCCTAACTAGGAGGACTCATACAGTCTTTGCTGCAGGGATTCCCTACTTGGGCTTTAAGGGAAACGCTGCACAGTTTGTGTATGTTTGTGCAAGGCGTATGAGACTGGACTGTGTCTGTTCTGCACTAATTAGTAACAGACTTATGCAACATTTGCAATGGCCTGGAGGATGGTCGTTTAAAGCGATGCCGCCCAGTGGGTATAAACTCTGTGTTTTTGGTATAAATCGCCAAATTAAAGTGGCGTCCCCTGCAGCCATGATGAGGGTGAGTCAGTTAAAGAGGCATAGCCAGGGTTGAGATTGTTGCTCAAGGACACATTTAGTAACACAACACCATTAGCCTGCTATGTCGGGTTTGAAGCTCAGCTTACCCTTTCTCAACATTTTGTTGCACTGAGTCAAGCTTTTACTTTTCTGGGTTTAGAGACATTCTTTTTGTGATTTAAGTCAGGCTCTACTGGAAGACATCAGAAATATTGAACTTATGCTTCTGCTTTTTACTTGCAAAAATAAGATTAAAGGTGAAGTATCATGTTCTTTCAAATTCAGAATTATGCCCAATTTTGGGTTGATCTGTCATATAATATCATAATATAACACTTTAAGGTTTCTATTCTTTGCTTCACAAATGTAAAAAAAATAAATAAAAATAAAAGTTCAGACAGCATGAATACCTTTCACCAGATACTGTATGGATAATTTTAGATGATAAAAAAAAATCCTATTTGAATTCCTATATTTGTTAACCTGATGTTTTTGTTGGCAGACGCTCATATTTACACTTACTGGTGTTGATGAGGAACTGGTTTGAGACTCCGGGATGGTCCACATCATGAATTGCACTGGCAAAGATGGCAGCGAGGATCTCAAGGTCTGTGAACACAGCCTGAGGAGGAAAAAACGGAGCACAGGCAGGGTGAAGGAGAGAACATTGATTAGACTTTGAGTGGGGGAGCGGAGGGGGCTTTGGTTGAAGCCGACTGTAAAAAGCATGTGATGCGTGTTTACGAGCAGACGCCTGAAAACGTCTGTGCATGCAAGTTTTACCTCAAGGGCAGGGGTGGATAGCAGCACGTGAGTTGACTGGGTGACGTCAGCAGCATGGATGTTGTTATGGTAGGCCACATCGGCATGATAATGATCTTCTAAGGTCATCAGGTATGTTATAAAGGTGTCGAGTGGAATTTTGAACGTTTTTAACAAGTCTCTCTCCTGAAAGATCAAGAAACAGGAAGCATTTTTTTTAAAAAAAGGGAATAAGGTTGAATATGAGATTCCTCAGAATTCTCATATTCTCAGGTAAATATAGGAATATTTACCTGAAATATTGTGTACATCATGACTGTCAGTGGCCGATTCCCAGAGAACTCTGAGATTTTAAAAACATTAAGGCCCCATTTGTTCACATGTTCCAGCTCCTACAGAAGGATGTAGAGACACAATCAGAACATGTTTGACATGCCGGGACTGTTTCCACCAGTTCCTGTGAACATGCAAACACACCTTTGCCAGCTCATCCTCAGTCTCTGTCTTGACGCCGAAGCGAGGGATGTTTGAGTTTGTGAGGCTGGAAGAGTGTTGCAGTTTTTTCACTCCGCTGATCTGAGACATGGGCTTGTTCTTCTTCTCCTTCTCCTTCTGTGTCTGCGGGGACGGCATCTCCACCTCATGTTGTTTGTCTGAGCCGTAACAAATGAGATGATTGTGAGAACAACTATTAAGGTTTTTTTTTTTTTTTGATCCAAGTAATTCCTGAGTCATCACTCACCGAGAAACGTGCTGGAGATGAATTCAGACACTTGGTTCCCAGATCGGCTCATCTCTGATAGGTGAGTCAGCTCCCGATTCAACATCCTCTTAAACTGAAATGAGGACACACACGCAAACATGATGGCTTTGACAGCTAATAATACAGAAAAAAAGCTTCAAAAGTAATTGCTTTTCCAGCTGCTCACAAATTCTGAGTTCAAGTGCATCTCAATAAACAAGACCAAAAAAGTTTACTTATTTCACCGGTTTCATTTGAAATATTGAAACCGTATTATATAGACAAAAGTTCATTTTAAAGATTGTAGCTTACATTTTATTTTCTTAGAAAGACAGAATTTTACATAAATCAAATAAAAATTATTTTGACAGTCATTGCTGCTCTGGTAATTTTTCCACTGTTATTGTTTTTCTTCCACTAAACTTTCCATTAAATTAGACTGATACAGAGCTGCCTGAACTGACCACTTCTTTAGAAATGAATTTTTGTGCTCAGAGCACAAAAATTGTGTGTTATGAACACTTTCCATTGGTATGATGTCATTTTCTAATTTTCCAAGAAAATGAATACGCGAAGACAGGAAAAATGGGAGAAATTAAATCCTCCAACATGCTCACCTATATTGAAATACAGATCTCATTAATAAGAACTAAGGGACTAAAAATAGAGTATAGAGTTTATGTATTTAACTTCACAGATGTTTGAATCTCTTGCCGTTTAAGTGCACAGAAACCGTGGAGTCAATTTAGATAAATCAGTTTCATCTGCAGATGTTCAAATTTTAGAAATGTCTAGTTTCATCAGAGAAGCATCTCCCAGGAGTCATCTTTTTTTTGGTTTAACACACACACACACACACACACACACACACACACACACACACACACACACACACACACACACACACACACACACACAGGATCATAGAGGACTACTGCAACAAACTCAAACAAACAGTAACCCAGATTCCCATTTTCTGTTAATTTTTCCACTGCCACACTACCAGCCTCTTCATCTCGCTCCTCTGCATCTTCATTCCCCTCTTCTCTCCCCAGGGCTATGCCTATCTATAAACACAAACCCAAATATAGCCCTGGCTTTTGATCTGGAGGCCCTAAAGACATTTTGATCTAGATGAAAACATTTTAATCTACAGATTTTCTAACGTAGCTGCAAAAATGTGAAGCAAAAGGTAAAAAGAGCGTGCATGCAGAGCTCTGCAAATCACAAAAAATCTATCGCAGACCTGAGATGTTATATTAAACAACAGTCTCTTTAACCGATATATTCATATCGTTTATTGGTTTTTGTAAAAGAACGCTACGACTATGCAAATCAATTAAATCATAGCATAAAAAAGCGCTTGAATTTTGAGATTCTACTGTGTAAAAAAAAAAATTACTTAAAAAATATAGGCAAACCTAACCATCCTGAGTACTGCTGACCTGTCAGTCATTAAAGGAAGAAGAAATAACCAAACACTTATGAATGTAGAAAGAGAGACAGATTCTCCGTGGCCTAGAATCTAAATCTTATGTGCGTTTCCTGAGCTTTATATGCAAACCTTTCATACAGTCATTTGTTCTGTTCAAAGATAAGGTATCCAGAACAGACACACCTAAGAAAAATGATTCTGTGGTCGACATGTTGGTGCAGTTCTAAAAATAGCAGATTGTGTGTTCGTTAAAAGCATCATCCAAATCTGTCTAAAGCTTGAATAATACAAAAAAAATTATAATCAAGCTCTCTTTCACACGTATAACGATAATGTTGGTGTAAAAGACCAAACATTAAACCTAAAAAAAAAAATCAACATCAGGGTAACAATTCTTACCTTTATGTAACCCCAGGAAACAGAAAGGAGATAATTTGCTTCAGGCATTTTGACAAAGTAGATCCAGAAACAGAGAGGGTGCGAATATATGTCCTTGTGAAGTGCTCACACAGAAAAAACGGGAAAACAAAAGCAGCCCAGACTTCTTTCCTCTACCAAATGTCAACCTTAGGAGCCCTCAGAGCTCAGTTCAGAGTTAAGCATTTGAACAGGGTCCACAAACGAAGCTTCATGTCCCGGTCCTGTGTATATCCACAAACGTGTGTCGATGTCCCAGAAAGCAGAGAAGAAAAGCTGATTCTGGATGATAAAAGGCAGGGAAGTGGCTCTCAAAGGGTCCAAACACACCATACTGAGATCACACACACACACAGACATACACAAACTCTTGGATATAGCGACACACGGCTGGGGCTCTGAATAATTGATGATGGTGCGGAAGCTTGGTATATGCCAAAGCAACAGGACAGTAAAAAAATAAATAAATAAATAAATAAAATTCTATGAACTCCTCCCAAACAGGACGGGCTGCCTGCTCCTGTGTGTGTGACACACTCTCCCATGTGAAGAGCACAAGCTGCCTCTCTCACCTTGTCACACAACGGCAGCAAATCAGGGTAGAGAGTCTGAGCTCATCATCACCTCTGATTGGCTTGGATTGGAACAGACTTAAGACTGCCTGCTGCTTGATTGGCCACCACTGAAGTCAGTGGAAAAATCTACGCTTTTTCCTTTTCCTCTAATTCCTACAGTGCAGCAGGATGTTGTTTTGTGCATGTAATGTGTAAAAAAAGTGCCTCCATATTGCGCTGATCCTGTTAAAACAGTACGTGTGCTTGTGATTACAAAAGAGTAGCCTCACCTTTTGTGCAGCATGATGTAAAAGTGCGGGTTACCTCACCCAACATGTTGAGGTAATAATAAAAAATCTGAGGTCATCCTCCACCCGAGTATCCATGGGCGGTGAGTCACGCTAGCATCAATAATGATGATGTAAATATAGGAAAAAAGAGACATCAATCTCACAAAAAGAATGAGCGTCAGTTATCTGAAGTGGGCTCAGCAGTACAGAAACTGCCCGATGTGTTTTTCACTGCACTCAAAAGGCTTAATTACAAACAGATATAGACCTTTTAGGACACGGGGTGCTTTGAATTTTCATTCAAAATATGGATGAACGCTTTCCTGAGACGTGCACAAAACCTACGAGGTTAAATAACATACATTTGTAATATTAACATGAACATGTTTTATTCTTGTGACCAAGAAGCTGACAGAAAATTTTCAGATCAAAATTCTTGAGAAAGGGACAGTTATTTTTGTTCATTGCAAATAAATGCGTGCTGCTTAATATCAGTGAATAAGGGACATTAAATTAGTGTCGAAACCTAACTACATCATCCAAGGCAGGACTGTGGAACAAAAAGCAGAGAAGGACTGTTCTTCGTACAGTACTGGGAAACAACTTCAGGGGAAATTTAAAAAATAAGTGCTAATATGCACCAACATACTTAAAACTGAAATGTATTGAAGCAGTCGTAGTAAAGACTGAGTATGCAGTTTTTTTTTTACAAATTCTATAAGAACAGTAATTCCTTACTCTTTTTTTAATATATTTCTTGATTTATGAAATGAAAATCAATAGAACCAGCATGAACTGCACTGAAAACATAATAACTATGCCCTTTATCTTCAAGCTGTTAACATTTATTTCTCATAAACATTATATAAAAGAATGAAAGGATACCATATTTCAAGCTACAGCTATAAATTGCTTGGAAAACCCAGATTAACTGTTTAATGTGAATTTTTTTTCTGGTGCTGAGCTTATCCTATTTCTTCTTAACAGCTTGTTCCAGAAAAAGGCAACAGTATTTAACAATATTCCAGATTTATCAATACATTTTTAAGAATATTGGTCAAAGTTTTTTTTTTTTAAATTTTTATTCAGGTTGGTGCTACTAAAAAAATATGTCTAATAACTGCGGGAATAATTGCCTATCGCTACGACACTTGATATAAAACCTCCTTTATATTGGAAGTGTCATTTCATGAATTTGCTTGTAAGCATCTATCTTGAGCGATAATCCTACGGTCACTGAACACACATGAGAAGGAAGTCTTTCTTTTTTCTCCCTTTATATGTGTGCATACATGCATTATCTTAGTGAGGGCCCAGCGGTTGCATGGATTGAAAAGAGACTGAGCATGTCTCTGCTTACTTTACACCCAGACTCAGCAGCCGGCCTGGTACTGTGAGTAATTTACAGCTACGCTGGAGCAGATGAGACCACCTGCTAACTGACATCCACAGTCTTTGACTAACTCTGAGCCAAGCAGGCCAGCACAAGCTCTCCACACACACACACACACACACACACACACACACACACACACACACACACACACACACACACACACACACACACAC
>CAEGAF010031327.1:0-22116 GCA_903067075.1 Micropoecilia bifurca | reverse complement strand
ATTTCAAGTTCAATCTGGAAAGAAGACATTGTGATAGATCAATCCTTTCAGTTAACATCTAGATTAGGCAAAGTTATAAGGACTTGGTACTTCTGGATGATCTCTTTGGCTCACTCTGATGTGACTTGAACACGCAACCTTCTGATGTGGAGTCAGACGCGCTACCATTGCGCCACAGAATCTATGAAGCAAAGCTACGTTGCTGCAGGTGGAGTTCTGGGAAGGGCAAACGTCTACTGAAGAATCTGTAAGGAGCAACCATAAAATGTGCAATACACTATGCAAATTTCAAGTTCAATCTGGAACGAAGATATTGCGATAGACCAATCCTTTCAGTTAACATCTAGATTAGGCAAAATTATAAGGACTTGGTACATCTGGATGATCTCTTTGGCTGACTCTGACGTGACTTGAACACACAACCTGCTGATCTGGATTCAGACACGCTGCTATTGCGCCACAGAATCTATGAAGCAAAGGTACGTTGCTGCAGGTGGAGTTCTTGGAATGGTTATAAATTACACTAAACGTCAGATACTGAGGAATCTGTAAGCAGCAACGATAAGATGTGCATTGCATATTTCAAGGTCAATCTGGAGTGAAGATGTTGCGATAGACCAATCCTTTCAGTTAACATCTAGATTAGGCAAAGTTATGAGGACTTGGCACTTCTGGATGATCTCTTTGGCTGACTCTGACGTGACTTGAACACGCAACCTTCTGATCTGGAGTCAGACGCGCTGCCATTGCGCCACAGAGTCTATGAAGCAAAGGTACATTGCTGCAGGTCGAGTTCTTGGAAGGCCAAACGTCGTCTACTGAAGAATCCTGAAGGGGCAACCACAAAATGCACCATGCAAATTTCAAGTTCAATCTGGAAAGAAGACATTGTGATAGATCAATCCTTTCAGTTAACATCTAGATTAGGCAAAGTTATGAGGACTTGGCACTTCTGGATGATCTCTTTGGCTGACTCTGACGTGACTTGAACACGCAACCTTTTGATCTGGAGTCAGACGCGCTACCATTGCGCCACAGAGTCAGTTATGTGAAGATCTATGGCCACTGGTCCAGTTCCTGTCAGAGCTCTAGATAATCCGCTGAAGATTCTCGATGCCATGAAGTGAGTATCCTTGAAGCAGCAACAACAAAATGTATATTTTGCTTCATGTTTGTCTTCTTTGTGAAAGAAGGCTTCAATTTCCCTTTACAGTGGCAGTTTTTTAAGAAATTGCTTGATAGATCAACCCACCAAAATGTATTTGAGAAAAAGCATTTCAGGTTGAGCTTCCTAGCTGACTCTGACATATTTAGAACTTCTGGATGATCTCTTTGGCTGACTCTGACGTGACTTGAACACGCAACCTTCTGATCTGGAGTCAGATGCGCTACCATTGCGCCACAGAGTCTATGAAGCAAAGCTATGTTGCTGCAGGTGGAGTTCTGGGAAGGGCAAACGTCTACTGAAGAATCTGTAAGGAGCAACCATAAAATGTGCAATACACTATGCAAATTTCAAGTTCAATCTGGAACGAAGATATTGCGATAGACCAATCCTTTCAGTTAACATCTAGATTAGGCAAAGTTATAAGGACTTGGTACATCTGGATGATCTCTTCGGCTGACTCTGACGTGACTTGAACACGCAACCTTCTGATCTGGAGTCAGATGCGCTACCATTGCGCCACAGAGTCTATGAAGCAAAGGTACATTGCTGCAGGTCGAGTTCTTGGAAGGCCAAACGTCGTCTACTGAAGAATCCTGAAGGGGCAACCACAAAATGCACCATGCAAATTTCAAGTTCAATCTGGAAAGAAGACATTGTGATAGATCAATCATTTCAGTTAACATGTAGATTAGGCAAAGTTTTAAGGACTTGGTAATTCTGGAAGAACTCTTTGGTTGACTCTGACATGATTTGAACACACAACCTGCTGATCTGGAGTCAGACACGCTGCCATTGCGCCACAGAATCTATGAAGCAAAGGTACATTGCTGCAGGTTGAGTTCTTGGAATGGTTATAAATTACACTAAACATACCAAATGTCAGCTACTGAGGAATCTGTAAGCAGCAACCATAAGATGTGCATTGCATATTTCAAGGTCAATATGGAGTGAAGATGTTGCGATAGACCAATCCTTTCAGTTAACATCTAGATTAGGCAAAGTTATGAGGACTTGGTACATCTGGATGATCTCTTCGGCTGACTCTGACGTGACTTGAACACGCAACCTTCTGATCTGGAGTCAGATGCACTACCATTGCGCCACAGAGTCTATGAAGCAAAGGTACATTGCTGCAGGTGGAGTTCTTGGAATGGTTATAAATTACACTAAACATACCAAACGTCAGCTACTGAGGAATCTGTAAGCAGCAACCATAGAATGTGCATTGCATATTTCAAGGTCAATCAGGAGTGAAGATGTTGCGATAGACCAATCTTTTCAGTTAACATCTAGATTAGGCAAAGTTATTAGGACTTGGCACTTCTGGATGATCTCTTTGGCTGACTCTGACGTGACTTGAACACGCAACCTTCTGATCTGGAGTCAGACGCGCTGCCATTGCGCCACAGAGTCAGTGATGTGAAGATCTATGGCCACAGGTCAAGTTCCTGTCAGAGCTCTAGATAATCCGCTGAAGATTCTCGATGCCATGAAGTGAGTATCCTTGAAGCAGCAACAACAAAATGTATATGTTTATTCATGTTTGTCTTCTATGTGACAGAAGGCTTCAATTTCCCTTTACAGTGGCAATTTTTTAAGGAATTGTTTGATAAATATATGTGTCAACGCACTGAAAAATAAATTTTAAATATATCTGATCTGAAGTTCAGCTTTTTCCAAATATGTTTGTTTTCTATGTTCCTTTCCACTTTTAAAAGTTACTTAAAAAAAAACATTTATTGACTTTGTCATGCTTTTTTCAATTCTCTTATCCTGACATGCATTTTTATGTCATCTAGTTCAGAAGCTCTTTTTAGCTTCTCAGACTCACCAGGTGGCCTCAGGTCACCCTGGATAACCTCCCTCAGTATCCTGTGTTCTCCTCATTGACCTTTGACCTGCTCACTGTGAACTACGCCATGAAAACAAACAGAAATGAGATCCGGGTTCAACAGGAGACAAGAAGGGTAATTTTTAAAGAGCTTGAGATGCTGGAACAACAGTTGGTAGCTGTTTCCTGCTTGGTACCAAATTATCAAAAAGCAGAAATCTTACTATCCTAATACTGTGATGTCTTGTTTTCTATTTCATCAGCAATCTCCAGTTGT
Organism: Micropoecilia bifurca; assembly: GCA_903067075.1. Taxonomy (NCBI): domain Eukaryota; kingdom Metazoa; phylum Chordata; class Actinopteri; order Cyprinodontiformes; family Poeciliidae; genus Micropoecilia; species Micropoecilia bifurca. The sequence continues at coordinate 18,840 of CAEGAF010031327.1, read as the reverse complement.
TGTGTAGGTGTTTCATTGTAAGGTGCCATGTCAGGGGTTAAGTGGCTGTTGTTTAGATTGGAAAACTGTTGTAGCTTCAGGATTCTGGCTTGGCTTCTCCCCTCTACCAGCTATGCAGCATTTAAATTACTTGGGGAAAACAAGGCATTTAAGATCCTGTTTATTCAACTGCCAGTGGAAAAAAATGTCACCTTCTAACTCACATCCATAAGAAACATAAACAAAGAAGTTGGGTTGAGAGAAACGTCTCTTTTGGAGCATTGAGACAGAAAAGCTTTTGTCCTTTTATCTAACAGAACTTTGTAGTACAAAAACACAAGTTAATAAATGTTAGTTAATAAAACCCATACACTGACGTATGATTGTTAAATTCATCTAAAATCCTGTTTGACCGTTATAAGTTATCTGATAACTTTTCTAATTATTACACATTCTCAATCAGTTTCATCATAAAATCCATCAAATCTTTGTTATTTTATTCTTCATGTAACTCAGGAAACAATTCAGTCACTCCTTAAAAAAAGAATAAAATTATCAACACTATAGTTACAAATAACCACCAATGTTTTTATATGTATTTCTTTTAGTAGTTTTTTGATGTCTTAATTAGGTAAAAGAAACAAATATAATAAAATAAAACCTTTAATGTGAAGGGATTTTTTATTTTTATTTTAAGAAATTATTCAGAATGTTACATGAGAGTCATAATCATTCTGTGTTTGTTCATTAGACTTTTGTCATATTTGTATTTATTATCTAACACATTTCTCTGGTTTGTTCCTCCCTGCTGTTTGGGTTCTTCTCTTAGTTTTGGTTTTGGATCCATTTGAGTCTTAGTTCAGCTCCCTTCATGTTGTTTGTCTTGGTTTCTCTGGTCTCGGTTTCTCTGGTCTCGGTTTCTCTGGTCTCGTTCTGCCGCAGCTGTTCCACATCACCTGTTATTAAGCTCACCTGGTTTCGTGGTCATTTTCCAGCCCTGCTTCAGCGAATCATCTCCTTCCGTTCAACGCTGGCGTCGTCTGTTACGCTCACCTCACTTCTCTGTTCTTTATTCTCATGCATCTATGTAAGTTTTTCCTGTTTTTGTTATGTAACATTTAACCTGCCATATTTTTGTTGCTTTTTGTTCTCTGCACTTGAATTCAACTGAAAATTGTCTGAAAATATTGCATGTTTTAAGGATTTAAATGATGCATAACTTTATGATCATAAGATGCTGGAGTTTCTTCATTCAGAGTTTCAGTCTGTAAGGGAAAATATTCCTAATTGGACGAATCAAGGAGAAACATTTCTGAGTGATTACATTTCCATGTAGCTTAAGTTCAGCTGGTTCTTGCATTTGCGTTCTTGAATTTGTAATAACAAAACTAATTTATTTGCTACATACACAGAAAAACAGGAGTTGTTTATTTGTGGTGTAAATCATTTTGTTCAGCTTTAGTCTATTTTTAGTGTAATTGACTTTTGGGATTTTGTATTTTAATGTTGATGGTTTCGTTCAAATGTTCTTGATTTATTAGTTTCCTCTAGTTTACATTGATGAATCAACATGTTTTAGTTCATTTCACTAATTTCTGTGTTTACATCTGCTGTGTTTTTGTTGTTTTTTCTACTTCTTGTTTTATTTAGTAGGATGGTCTTCAGAAGATTGAACACACTGGTTTAGTGTTCAGCGACCTAATATTTATTACTCATTAGTTTATAAGTCCACTCTGTTTTGTTCTCTCAATATTAGTGATAAAAATATTTACTTGTTATTCAGTTACCATAATTTTGAAGGAATGAAACATCAATGTCCCAAAACGTTGATGTTTCAGGACATCAGTGGTTCCTGGTTCAACGCATCTCAGTGAATTTATCTCCTCAGTGCAGTCAGGCTCTTCAGAGTCCTGCTCATCACCTGGTTGTTTGACCAGGTGTGTTGAAGCAGAGACCCGTAACACGCCGGGCCTCCAGGCCTGGAGTTGAGAATCTCTGTTCTAAATAGTCTTTAATGTATATTTGCATAATTTGCACAACCAACTTGCAGTCAGGCGTTTACTTTTTGTTTCAAAAAGATGAATAAAAACGACTCGGTTATAAAAGATTCTAACATGTTTATCCATTGATTGAACATGATAAAAACATATTATGGTCTTCAGGATTCAGAAATTGTAAAAAATATTCTCAAATCATCCCAAAGTGGCTGCCCCTGCCTCCATGTCCCAGTAAAGTGTCTGATTAGCTGCATCTGCCTCCTTCCTGCCTCTCCTCTCCACAGCGTCGTCATCATTCCCCCCTAAATCCGTCCGACCGCCTGAATCTCTGCCGCCGCTCATTCATTTCCAGGCGCTGCAGACGGACCAGCTGAGCATGACGGAGAAATGAAGTGAGAAGTGCTGCAGAGGTGGAGGGGGGCTGAATGTGTGTGCTCTGAATACTGATCAGCCATCTGTCAAAGAACATGCTGGACGGAGGAAGGACTTTCTGGCTCCTGATTGGCCTGCTTCCCCAGTGGCGTTTGCATGCATTAAGGCTGGATAAACACAAGTTTCTACAGTCTAACTTTCTTTTTTCTTTAGACAGTCAATTGCTGTGCATGTTGTTGCTCTGTGAAAACATCTCACCAGAGACTGGAAGGTCTGGATGAAGCAAAAGCCACAAACATTCAAATATCACCAATTAAAGACTTTTATCTATCTCATATGAAAATGTAGGGAATCCTTTTGTGAGCTCTTACAGTAGAAAACCTCTTGTCCTGATGATCCCCAAATCTTGGATGAACGTCGTCAGTGTTTGGTCACGTATCCATTTTGAAGTTGTTGCTATTATTACCACTAAGAAAACAATTCATGTTTCTTCTTTTATTTCCTCCTCAAAGTCCTGATTTAAAAATGAAACCAGGTAATGCTGAACATTATCTGCACTATGAACTTGATGGACGTCGTTTTCCTCTCCATCAACACAATGTTTACGAAGGACATCAGCCTCTGGTGTCATGGAGCCAAGGCTGCTTTAGTCGTGGTCTTCAGCTCATTTGCATTGTTGGTTCTGGTGCCTCTCATCCTCCTCCTGACAATAACCCATAGATTCTCCAGGGACGTTGAGGCCTGACCTCTCAGAGGTGACCCCACTGCTTGCACAATGACTGCTGGCGATAACTATGCAAGGACAAGCTATGGAGACGATGAATGGATGGATGAATTTTGTTTAGTGCCAGTTCGGACTCTATAACACATTTATACCTGGTCATTAAAACTGGTACTTGTACCATTGGCTGCATGAGACGTTATGAAGTCATAGTGCAAAGTGAAATCAGCTCTTCAACAAAGAAAAGCATGAAATTCTGCATGCATGCGTCTTTGGTGTGGTGGGTCTGAAAGCTCCCATAAACACTTAAATGATCTTTCTTTTCAGTCTTCTTAAGTTATCACTGTTGACCTTTTACTAACATACTTTTTCTTTCCACTCACCTTCCCACCCTGTGAACAGAGCAAAGACCTTTTGCTACTTCTGCTCCCTGTGCAGGGCGTCAGTGACAATCTGCTGGACGTCTGCTTCGTAAAATGTTCTTTTCTGACTAACTGAATTTGGAGTTTTTATTGATCGTAAGCCATAGTCATCAAAAAATCTATAGAAATTCAATCAAATCTAATACGAGTTTTATTTTTTAACAGTATTGCTAAAATAAGCAACATTTTCAATGATATTCTAGTAAATTGTACTGGCATCATGTAAAAGTATAAAAGCATTATGAGGACAAAAGAAACCCTTCAGGTCACCATAAAACAATGACTTGGATTGTAAAATAAAATACGAGTTAAATTAAAACTCCTGTTGTCCTGAATTTCCAACAAAGCTGAAGTGCAGAGTGGTGATGTGGGAAGATGTGCAGAAACTTTTTAAATATTTCTGAATGGGGCTGAAATCTCAGTTAAATGCAAACCTTCATCACCATCAACTACCAGGTCTGAACATTCAGCAAATTTTTCAACAGCTTTGTTACTTTACTAAAGAGAAGGTTTTGAATGAATGAAATAGAAAACCCTACGACTGAGTCTCAGTCATCAGAAGGATATTTGGAGCTCGGAGGTCTCTGGATGGTTAGTAATCTACCTTTGATTGTCTTCCTTTCTGCTGCAGGAGCATCTCATTATGGGCTAAAGGTCCCTCCACTGCTCAGACTAACAGCATTGATCCTCCTCACCTTGGACTGAGTTCAGTCCTTCAGCAGAAACCGATCGGACAGACTCACCACACGAAAGATGAGGCAGAGAACCGCAGCGTCAGCAGAGCGCAGAGGCCACAGTTCGTCAGTGTTCGATCAAAGAAAACACTCAGGAGGAGGAAGTCAATGTGGGCGATTCAGCGGTATGAATTTTTCATTGTTTCTGTAACCCCTGGTGCCCTGCAGAGTGCAGCGCTGCCTGGAGGAAGAGTTATTACTCACAACTGTCAGAATGTGATAGTTCGTCTGCAGGAGTCTCAACTGAAACCAAAGGAGAACATAGTGAGAGGAAAGAGACATCAGCTGTTTGTTCTTCTACCAGAGAACTACAGCTCTGTTTGCTTTCACTCTAAAGGGTTAAACATATCTTTGACTTGGGTTCAGAAAAACTGTCTAATGTGCCTGAGCATCAAAATTATACCTTAGAATGGTCCAATCATAAGAGAATGTAAGATTTAGAAAATTAGCTAAGCTTTTCTTGAATGATATTTCTATAATTGCTTCCTGTCATTTTACATTCTATATCAGGAAAACATTCCCATTGCATGATGCTGCCAGTCCCTTGCTTTACAGCAGGATTGTGTTGTGGTCAGTGCTGTTACCTCTCAGACTCAATGTTGGTTTAATCCTGCAGCGTATTTGGATTTCATAGGAAGGGAAACAACTACAGCTAAGGTTTGTTTCTACTTGGCTTTTCTGGTGCATTTCTCATTTTTATTGTTCAGAAACCAAACAGAAATATATTTGCAGGAAGGGGATTGATATTTTTGGATTATTGTAGATCCAAAAATATCCAACAGATTGGTTTATTTTTGGGGTTGAATATTTTTCAATCCAAACTAGCAACAAGAAGGAGACATAGCATCCGTCCTTCTGTAGTGCTTGTTATAATAGTTATTAGAAGAGGAACTGCCTCCAAGTCTGCTTTAGAGTAGAAAACCTTTAGATCAGGGGTTCTTAACCTTTTTAGAGGTACCGAACCCCCCAGTTTTATCTGCGCATTCACCGAACCCTTCTGTAGTGGGTTATGATCCCCCCACCCGACACACAAAAGACTTTGCGGTATTCTGATTTAGTAATATAAATATATTAGTTATGTTACCACCTCCACGCCACTAGAGGCAGCACCAACCCCGAAAAGATGCAACTAAGGAGCAGATTTAGACTATAGAATTTGGTAAAAACTGTGAGCTTTGCTGAAGTAATTAAAGACACAAGTTCAAATCCCTGCTGAGAGTGAAGCTCCTCCAATCAGGCTCCTCCTCAGCTCTGATTGGCTAAGCAATGTAACCTGATCCTCTGATTGGCTAAGCAATGTAACGTGATCCTCTGTAGTAGTGATGGCAAAGCTGGGCGTCATCACAACTTTACACAAGTGAGTCTTTCCCTCCATGGCAGCAGAGGCTCCGCCGAACCCCTGAGACCGACTCACCAAACCCCTGGGGTTCATCCAACCCAGGTTAGGAACCACTGATCTAGAGTTTTGTTCATTGTTTGAAAAGCTTCATCTGCTTCAGGTTATGTAAGCCAGTTCATTTGACATAAGGAATAAAGTAAGTCTTTACATAGTGCTTAGACCAATTGATTGCATACAGCATGGGCTGCTGTCTTCAGCCAGGAAGTCATGTCATCAGATGGGTGACCATGGAGTGGTTTGACCCGTTACCCTCCTGTTGGTGGGTCAGCGGTGGTGACTGGCCACCATCTTACTTCTCTTACTTCCTGTCTCTCCCACTGATGTCAACAGTTTCCAGGATGATTGGGTAGCGAAGCCTCTGCATCTTGTCCCTAAGTTTTCCTCTCACATGCCTCCTGAGATCCTCCAGTTGACTACGTCCCTTCTTGCACCCCACAGCTCTAGTTCTCCATTGGTCAGCCCAGGTCTACTTACTCCTAGATAGGTTCCTCCATGTCTGTGCTCCATTGACCTTTGACCTCCACCTTTCCTGAGTTCCTCAGCTCCTCCAAGTTTCTAATTTCTGCCTGGATCAAGGTTTACTTTTCTATTCCTGATTGGAAGTGTATCCATCCCAGCTCTTGGCTTCCTTACTGGGGTTTCCAACAACGTCTCTAAGCTTCAGGTTCCTCTTTCTGGGACAGTCATGTTCCTCTGGGTCTAATCTTTATTCCTGCTTCACTGATCTTGTCGTCTATTGAATCTATAGTCCATCATTCACGGGACTGAAGGAAGAGAGTTCAGGGGCAGCTGAACAAGACTGTCTAGTTTTGTTTTCAGCAGTGACCAGGCCCCAGATCTAAGAGACACGCCGGGCCGATATGGATGCAGAAATCTTGTGTCACAATGTGAATCCTCTCTGTGGAGAGATCTGGACTCTGAAATAAACCCAGTGAATTACAGGTCGGACCTTAAATGATTCCTTTCAGAAGCCTGTCAGCACTACTGCAACAGTTGTGGAGAAATTTTACTGATGCAACTCACAGCTAACGTCATCTCAGCTCACCTGACAGGACAAACGGGTCTGATCCACACCCAGAAATGGATAATCAAATCAATCCAGCCAAATTCAGTCACTTACATTTCATTCTGCTCTCAGTTATTCAGCACATATACAGAAAATCTGATGTTTGTTTTAGTGTTTAAGGCAGAATTGCTTTGTCTGGTGATGGATTTTAATATCTCCCCACTGACAAAGCGAGGGTGGATTTTCTGTCCTGCATGACAGACGCAACGTTAAGAGAATTCATTCAGGCTTTATTGAGCAGGACAGAGACTCGCCTTGCCGATCAATCGGATGCCTCCGGGATGCAGTAAGCTGTCAGCTGTGAGTGAAGACTGAAGGGATGAAGCAGAGAATCCTGGACATCCATCCTCATCACTTCTGCTGCTGTGCTTCTTCCTGCCACCGCTGAGTGACATGGAAGCTCATGGAACATCGTGGAAATCAACAATCAATGCAAAATGGTTGCAAAATCCGGCATGTGCGGATTTATTGCATCTAGAAACTTTTCTTTTGACTTTTACACATCTGACATCTTGTTTCCAATATTTTTAGCCCCATCTTCAGCTTGGACAGCAGTTCCAAAGTTCATAAATGTTCAACAATTATTGTATTTATGCTTTGAGTGAATTCATCTCATGTCTGGAGAAATTACTTCCACCCAAATGTTTGGGATCCTTCTGCTCATCATTGTATGTCACTAACTTGTAAACATCACACACCTTCAAGTAACAAGATGACAGATACAGAAAATCTTTCCTGCCACAGGCCATCACTTTGTACAACAAGAGTTAAGTCACCATTGTTGTTCACAAAGCACTATTGTACAGGTTGTATAGATTATTAATATACAGATTATTTATTATTATTTACGTACAGAATCTTACATTTTACATTCTACATTTTATAGTATTTTATATATTTTTATTGGTAACTTGATCTGTGTGTGTGTTTGCTGCAACCGCACAGTAATTTCCCGGCTGGGATGAATAAAGTACTTCTATTCGACTCTAACAACGTCAATAAACTGAGATTACAGCTGGAATTAAGCGTCAAATAAACCCAACATTTTCTATATTTTCACTACTTTATGTATTGGCAGCACACAACTAGTCCATTAGATGAGGGACAGAAAAACGTTGCTGCTTCCAGCAGCACCAGATGTAGAGCATCACATTAGTCATTGTTCTAACGCCACATTCGCCCGACTGACGATGGAAAACCTCCTGAATATACTACAAAATATCACAGCGACCCACACAAACCACTCAGTGGAAACGAGGCTCGTCTCCCGTCTGGCCTGTGGTATCTGGGGTCCCTCCCTGGGTTATTGCCCCATAACTCCATCATGGTAGTGGAAGACAGTGGATGGACAGATATTCTGAGATGGACTGTTATCCATATTTATGAACAGAGGAAAGAAGCTGGAGTACCAAGAGAGAAACCCCAGATCCACAGGGAGAACAAACTCAGGGCAGTTTAAGGTGATAAAACACAGAGCCAGAGCGTCGCTTAGGAGCTTCTGCTGCTCTGAGTTGAATCTCTGGTTGTTTGTGAAGTCAAAAATATTCATTAATGGTGCAGGACAACGGTGCAGGACATCCAGGTTCCGAAACAGCTTTTTTCCACTTGCCATCAGACTCCTGAACTCCCAACCGTAATGCACTTAAAAATCTGGTCTCCACATTATATCTGCCTCATGTACAGAACAAAGAACTCTTTTACTGTCATTCCTTCACTCTATATTTTCTATATTTATATACATATTTTTATACTGTATTTTTTGAAAGCTCAAAATACTGTCCTGAGCTGTATGCAACGAAATTTCGTTTTGTATTCACCTTGTGCATGCAATATGACAATAAAGTTTTAAACTAAACTAAATGGTTCCTTCACCAGGTAGAATAACACCGACTGTGTATTTAATGGTCCAAAATATTCCAGCAGAAGGAATCCAGACGTCATCCTGGATGTGTCAGGGGGAGGGAAGTCGAACCTGTTCATACTGGCTCCAGCCTCCTCGCTGTGGCTTTCATTGGCTCGTCGTTATGCTAATGAAGCCGCCGCTCCGTCTCAGGAGGATTTACACCGACACGGTTTTACCAGATCTCTCCAGCGAGGGTCGTTGGAAATGTGATTCAGGAGTCTCAGGGGAAATAAGCTGGTGAGGCAAAGTAATATCCTCAGCCTGTTAGACGGAGCAATAATCTGCAGCGGGCCGGGCTGAGGGAGGCCTCCTCACCTCCGATCCCCCCGAGGCGCTGAGCGACGCTCGGGGAGATTCAGTTGTCGTTTATGAGGCCGCAGTCGCAGGACGATCAGTGTGGGTTTCTGTCACGCAGCCGGGAACCAGCAGAGAACCAGAGGTGAAGCCCCAGAGGCTCATGGGAAGGTTTGACAGCAGCAGCTCTGTTAACAACCAGGAACATCCAGACAAGAGCGTACGAACGGCGACCCGCCAGGCGACTCGCCAGGCGACCCGCCAGGCTACCCGCCAGGCGACACAACCAGTTCAATTATTTAATCTAGTCATGATAACTCAGCACAGGAAACATCAAGAAGTTCAATGAATCCAACACCTTGAAGAACATGAACAGCTTTGTGTTTCTCAGCTTTCAGATTTTCTTCAAAATTAACATGAAATTTGATTCTTCAGTTAATAATGTATTTATTGATCGGAGGTCATAACCAATAAAATAATTAGCATTGACTCAAGACTGATGGACAGAACAAAAATTGAGACATTCAATTTCACCTTAACATTACAAATGAAATCTAATAAAATGTAAACTAGATGTAAAGAACCTTATTGACTCCCTGGAGGTGAAGGATTTCAGAGAGTGGAAAATCTCCTCTTCATGGTTCTTTAGTCCCACATTTCTCTGTGGACTGTTTTCTGAATTATTCACAGAAATTCACCTATTTGTTGATTATTTTTTTGTAGAGAATTTCTAAAATATACCAAAGGAAATGCAGCTTAGGAAGCTCAGACATTGAGCCTCATATCTGACTGGAATGACAAAACGTTGGATTTCATCCAGACTGCAGACGCTCTGAAAACTATCAGACATGATTTAGTTCCACATGTGGAACAATCCAGATCTGTGTGAGAAGATCAGAATTGGATCATTCACACCGAGGTGAAAAAATCAGATGTGGGTCACATTTGCCAGCTGTGTGAACTTGGTCTGTTTGGATCCCCAGAGGTTCTGTGTGCCTGCAGAGGAACGTCTGCGACCCAATCCAGGTTAAATGGAGGAGGATGCCACACAGAGTGGCTGTAAAAGCTTTATTATACTCAAAAGGTTTATTCACACCTGGACCCACAGTCCAGAACCGAGTCCTCGTCATGTAGAGCTTAGGTGTCATCTCAGCAATGTAAGTATTAAGTAAACAGTTGAAATCCCAATAATTATCAGCTGTAAATCTCCAACAGCCTTAAACTGTTTACAGGGCAGCAGTTTTTCTGAGTCGTTATTTACAGGTTTCTTTGCTGCTCGTCGCTCTAAATCAGGATCTAAATTATGTTTTTAAGTGAATCCCATTAAGCTTAAAAGCCATTTTTCATCACGCTGCTCCTGTCTGCTGCCCCCCCCCCCCAGGCATTCAGACAAACAAGAATCACATGAGGAGCTCATTTGCATAACATCTCAGCTGTCAGAGAGTTTCATGTCTCCAGTAGCTGCACTGTGTCTCTGTTGCCCCTGTTGAAGACAAAAAGCTGTTGAGATGCCTGAACCGAAGTGGGTTTAATGCCATATAATGTTTAGTTTTCCTCCTGGTTGAGGAGCTGCGGGATTTTGCACCACTGGTTGTTTTTGCGCTCTGAGGAGGATCCAGTGAAGGTTAAAGAGCAAAGCATGATGGATATGATCTCATTAGAAAAGGGAAGCTGGGCTTTAATTTCCTCTTCTGTGCTTCATCTTTATTAACGTCAGAGCGGTCGATGATGAGCCTTCGAAGACAGAAAGCAGAGATGAATGCAGGTCGGCTCTGAAGGCCGAGAGCTCAGGTCCAGTTTTCTGTGTTTGTACATCACTGAATAAAAATACTGTCACTTTAATTTATTGGTACTTGGCAGAAATGAAACCATTTTTAAAAATTTTCTTGCACTTTATTGTGAGTTTCCAAGTCAGTCCTGTCACCTTTAGGGTCAAAACGCCTGAATTTCCTCATCAGGATTCAGTAATTCAGAGGTTCAGTATTAAATGTTAATTTAGCTCAGGTGCTGTAGATGAGTTGCATCTACCTGCTTACCGATTGTCCAGTTCATACGATGCTTGTAGCTCATCTTCACTACATAACATTTTAATTAGAACATCTTTTTCCCATCCTCAGGATAACCTGGAACCTTTAAGTAGAGCTCAGGCACCTGGGGAATGTTTTAGCCTGAACACCCAGGGAAGGAAAAGCAGAGTTGAGTCAAATGCAGAAGGAAACTTTAAATTCACTAAATATTCATATTTAGTGAATTTACTGTGAAGCTAAACAGTCCATCTTCTCTCTGCCTTCAGTTTCTGCCCAATGGATTTTAGACCTCAAGATGTATAATCTGTTATTTATCAAAAACAATCTATGCTGTTTTTTTATTACACATTACCTTCACTCATTAGTGCTCAGGTTTAAGGTTTCTGAGAAGAGAGCGCTTGTTGCAGAAATGACAGTAAATCATAGCTGAACTTTAAGTTTTTACCAGAATAGTTTGAGATCCTCTATTTAAAATGACTTTTTTTTTTACTCTTTGTTTGTTTTGGTTGCACAAATATTCCTCCCATGACTGGTTTGAAGAATCACTGACAGGAAATGACAATCTGACAGCACAGAGGTTTTATGACTTGGTGTTTTATTGGATTGTTAAAGGGAACAGTGGTGAAGTGGATGCCACTGCTGCAAGGCAGCAACAAGAAGGGTTTGAATACGGGGCTAAAGTTATTTAAACGAATAAACAGAGTTTGGAGACTCTGCAGTGTTTATTGTTTCAGATTAAAAGCACAGCGTGATGCATGACCACGACCAGCAGAAAAAACGAATCCTTCATCGATTTAAGCTGCTGAATTCCCTCTGATTTAGACAAATCATCTGTTTAACCTTGGATAAATGTTTGAGGAAACTTCAGGTTTCTGGTGCTCAGATTCCACAAACTCTGCAAAATCAATTAACGTCTAAACATGCGGAGCCTAAACAAAACAAATCCAGACATAGAACAAACAGATCCAATGTAATGAGCAACTCTTGGAAAGGTTACAGTTTCCATAAATGTAACAGAAATAACTTATTTTATCATTTGGATTTGCACTCGTGACTGAAATGAGCTTCTTTCAGTCTATTTAAAGATCAGTTTTTATCATATTTTAACTTTTATTTTTGCCAACATGCTGCAAACATTTATAAAAACATAAATATGAAGAGCTATTTTATTTTTGTTTGTTTTTTGTCCCACAAGTAAAAAATGTGTTACTGTAATATTTCCACCAGGGGGAGCTGTTCTACGGATTCTGTTCATTAACTGTAGGAACAGACATCAGTTTAACCATGAATAAAAAATAAAACCTTTTTTACTAGTTTTGTTTATTTACAAAATTTGTTTTTAAAATTGTTTTCCAGATAATATTGTTTCATAATTATTTATTTTTAAATGGAAAATACATTTTACAGAACCCAAATAAGGCCTTAAATTATGTTGAAATACAATTTAAAATGTATCTGTGGAATAAACCTCCTGTTAAAACAACAGATTAGTGAGTTGTGGAAAATGTTCCTGCGACGTCCAACATCTGGCGAAAACCCAGAGGTGGGAAATGAGTGCAGGGACCCAAAAGGTCAAAGTCAGCAGTCACACTCAAACTCAAACACGTTGGACCACACAGCGTGGATAATTACTGTAATTTCAGTAACATCTGAGCAGCTGACAAACATGGCTGCCTCCCTGCTGAAGCTGCCCAGATGGGGTCAGAGGTCAGGTTTCTGCTCAGAGCTGTGAGTGATGGAAGGGGCGGAGCTTCAGATGCTTAAACGCAGCAGCACATAGAAATGTACGATGCAGAACATTTCAGCTCCAGTTAGAGCTGCTGCAGGAAACAGACTGAAGGAAATCAATCGAGACAAAATCAATGCCGATTCTTTAAAACAACTAATTTTTGAGGAAGAAGAAAATGGAGCCGTCATTGATCCTCACTCATCTGACCTCCAATTGTTTATTTCATGTTGTTAACTGGGGGAAAATGCAGCTGGAGAAGAAGAAGAAGCTGATAAACGTGAATCTAAACAAATAGAAGCTGCGAGTAAAGCAGATAAATGTTTCTGGTGGACCAACCTGAGTCCAGGGCAGGTTGTCCAGTTGGATGGAAATGAAGAAGACAGTTTATTTCAAGAAAACAAGAACTCTTAAAGGGACATTTCATAAGACAGTGACTGTTACCATACAAATGTTCATATCAAATATGAAATTTGACGTCATAGTTTAACACCTTGTCATCACAACACCGGATCCACTTTGAAATAATAACAAACTCAAAGTGAAGAACATCCAGACAGAACAACTTCTGTGATTCTGTTCAAAATGACTTCAGCGACACAGATCTGTCCTCTGAGTCCAGATGTCTCCTCTCCGTTATCCGTGGACACAAACAGACCTTTCAGATTGAAAATAGACTCAAAAACTTTTACATTTAGATCAAATCCCTTCAAAATAAGATCCTCAGACGTCCCTCACTGAGCCTGTCACAGTTTGGATGAGGGTCTGTTCTGATTGGCTGGAGCTGCAGTGACCAGCGTGGGTCGACCCCACAGACGGAGGCGGCTGACGCCTCCATCCGGAGCGATGATGAGCCGAACGTGGCTGACGGGTCGAGTCAGCATCAGATCTCCTTTGCTGTAGTGATGCCTGTGATGAGGGCGGAGCTGAAGCACAGAGACGGAGGCGAGACGCTGATCAACTGTTTGAGAGCATCAGTGGTGCGTTCACACTGCAGCCTGAAGTGACCCAAATCCGATGTTTCTGATGTAATGTGACCTGTATCCGATCTTTTCATGGCAGTGTGAACAGCTCAGGTCTGATTCTTTTAGAATGTGACTCATATCGATACGTATCTGATTCAAATGGACCATAACGTCCAGGTCTCATTCATCCGAACTGAACGTCACTGATTCTCAACAAATCTCACTATTTTGGTCCTGATACGAAGAAAAACAACAACCATGACGACTATATGAGGATCAAGTTGTTAATATGTTGCTCTGGTTGGACAACAACTTCCAATATGTAGCTAAGCTCCACCGTTAGCCTCCATGTTTACTTCCTCAATTAAAACATGCAGGATGCCAGACCTCAAGGTCCCACTTTGGACACCCCTCCCTTAGAATATGATCACTTTTGTTAAATCTTCATTGTTAAGATTATGCAATTTGTTCTTAAATCGATGGAAACTCAACATTATGTGTGGCTGCTTAACTCAGCGTGGTGCTAGTAATGCTGAGGTCATGTATTCAATCCTCATACTTATTTGGTGTTATTTAAGAAACTGTAGTGGTACATAGTTAAATGTGACCATACAGTAATGATGAAATAATGCAGCATTCTTTAATATTTACACATCTGAGCTCTTCTTCTTCTATGGTGGTTGGCAGATCACTGAGAACGCTGACGCTACGGCGCCCTCTACTGCGCATGCGGGACACTTTCAGGTCGTTTCACACTGCAGAACATATACAGGCCCATTTACTGGCAGTGTGAACACCCGGCAAAAAAATCGGAATTGAGTCACTTCAGCCTCAGTGGTGCTCAATGTTACCTTCTGAGGTGCAAGAAGAACTTCCCATTTCCCAGAGTTCCATCTGGTTTGGACGCACCGCTCCTCCTCCTCAGGGGTTAAAAGACGCGCTTCGATCCGGCAGGAGTCTGGGAAATTACCTGCGTGGGAAACACGGATAAAACGATGGATTTGTTCTTGGCGGACGCAGCAGACGTGACCCGGATGGACCTGCCTTTGAAATGGTTGGTGTCCACCTCAATGCCGCCAATCAGCCCAGGATGACCGAGACGAAACACGGCCCACTCCCAGCCCGGCACCTGGAGGATCCCCTGCTGGTCCGCCTGCAAGGCGACGCCCAGGGGCAAAGGTCAAACGTTTCACCTTAAACCTCCATGTAAAGCATAAAACCTCAGCTGAGCTGCCATCTGCTGTGAAACATGGAGAACCAGCAGCTGATGGAGGCTGAGGGGCGACGGAAGGTCGGCAGGATAAAAACTGAAGTGCAGGAAGTAAATATTAAGGTTCACAGTGGAAGAAGCTGTGGATTGGTGTTGGGCTAAAAAGGTAAAAGTCTGTTTGTTCCTCAGGGCTCCGTCCTCGGACACATTTAGTCCAACATTTACATAAAATTAAACGTTTTATAGTGAAGATTCAAAGTCTACAGTCAGTTTATCCCTTAAAAAAGTTATTTGAATTAAAATGAGTTTTCAAACTCAGAATGTTAGAAATTACTGAACTGAAATTCAGAAACTACTTTCAGTTTTTGGAGATAAATCCAGTGTAAACTTTTCACCTGAAAGTAAGAGCTTTTCTCCTGTTATGCTTTTTATCATCCTGCTTTAATATTTTCCCTGGGAATAGATCTGGAACACAACTTTGTGTAGTTTTTAGAAAACTGTCCTCATAACGTTCTCTAAATAATCAACGCTTTCATATTTAACTGAAAAGCTTTGATCTGAGATCAGTTACTAGTTTAAATGATCAACTGCTGAGCTACTTTAACTGCATATTTTTTATCTGTTGTAGCATAAAATAAATGCATAGAGTTTCTGCCACAGTAGATTATTTTGTTGACTATGGAATCAAACTGCAACTGGAAATATTTCTGATTCAAACCAAAACATTTCGGACGCATCAGTGTTGAGACCTTGAGTGTTTTGGGCCGGTCTAATCTGCGGGCCGTTTCCCATCCGTCCGCCATGTTGGCGGCTCGACCGCGTCCTGTAAAAATGGCAGAAGGAGAAATAATTCAGACTGGACTGAAGACACAACATGATCCATGAACACGGATCAGACGGTGGAAAAACGTCTTCATTTTACAGAGAAACAAAGATCAAATTAATGCTGGTTTAATAATCATTGTGTGGTTTAGTGTCGACTCGTCTTCTGTGCTGGTTTAACGATCCGTTTGCACAAACGACTCGCCACCAATCAGGAAAATTAAATTTTATGTTGAGAAAAACAGACATTTAAAAAAAAGGGAAAGGTTGAGAAGGGAAAAAATCTTACAATTATTCATTAATTATTAACATTATAGCAATCACACATGTTATATATCAATCCTTTAACTTTCATTTTTTTAAATTCTGTTTTTTAAACGTTGATTCTGATTTACTTTTCATTTTCCTCATTAGGACGTTGTTACTTCCTCTGTTTGTCTTTTGACTTTAAAGTAACTGTTTTATAAAAACGTATATTCTTTTTTTCCTGTTCATGAGTTTGATTAGCGATCAGTGGACAGTTGTGGGGTTTTTTATATACATTTTCTCTCCTGTTTGATCAGTTTTTATGTTAAACTGCTCTGTTCAGCTGAAGCCTTGAAGTATCTATGAAGGACTCAGATTTATACTGGACTGATTTCTAGTCAGAAACTACAGGAAGTTTCTAATTGTTGGCTGGGAGTTTGTTTTGTAGCTTGGTAATTTTTAAAAAAATATAATTTCATGCGTTCAAAGAAAAAGCAACATTTTTCCTGAAGCTGTAAAGTCTGTGTGAAATCAAACTTCCTTCTGCCAGCAGAACAGTTTAAACATTTGATTGTCACAAAAGACATTTTTCTCTGATCTGACTTCTTGCTCCAAGGTCAAGTGATTGACTTAAATCCAACCAATCATGTTGCGCGGATGTCCAAAGTGGGCGTCGCTGTAGCCGAGGCAGACTCCCCCATTGGTCAGCGCTACCAGGTCGACGTCCTGATTGGTCGGGACGGCAGACCAATCGCTCTGCCCGACACCAAACACCCTGAGTCTCGCTATTCCTCCATCTGGAAGCCATCAGAGCGTTTCTCTCATCATGTGATCATGTATCGTAGACTCTGTCCTGCCCCCGTGTTTGTTCCGCACCTGGATGCATGTTGAGGCGCAGGTGTGTGACTCTGGTCCTGCTGCTGACCCGGAAGTAGTGGTGGCAGCGGTCAGCGTATCCAGGCTGCAGCGGCGCTTCGCCCACCAGCTCCGGCCAAAACTCCGAGCTCAGCTGGAGACCAGAAACCCGTCAGCTGTCATCCATCAGCACCGACTCCCATTCAGCAGAGGTCACGCATCACCATGACGACATGGTTTTGGTCTATTATACCACACTGCCGGTTACCTTGGCAACAGCAGCCATCTGAGCTGCAGTGGCGGCCATGCCGGTCCGATCTTCCCCAGGAGTGAAGGAGGGCAGCTCATCTGGTCAGGATGGCGACTTTAACTCATGAATATCAACTCATCTCACACTAAGTAGGACAATGATGTATGGAGGGAAGGGAAGAGGAGATGGAGGCAGGAAGGACTGAGGATCCGTACCGAGGCAGGTGGCTTGGATGGAGACGTAAGGCGAATGGTTTCCGGTGAAGAAAGACGTGTCGACATCAAGTCCATGAATCAAACCAGGGACTCCCAGCTGAACGATGCACCAGTCATGACCTTCAGGGACACGGAGAGAAAAACCAACATCATGTTTCTGCTTCATACGTTTTCCTGTGAAATCTTAGTACTGCATGGAAAACGGTGTTTATATGCAGATGGATGAGGAAGATATGGGGACGAAATGTTTGAGGTTTATGTGACTTTATCCTTGAAAATGATCATTTTCCAGAGACCTGCTGTGGTTTTAGGTTTTATATCTTTTATCAAACTGCTTTCTGATGGACACACAGACAGCAAGGCTAGGATGTGAAGTGGAATCAGAAAATAACCACTGGATTTTACAAAAATAAATATCTGAAAAGTGTGGTGTAGATTTATTCTCAGCCCTGAATCAGAACTAGAACCATTTTCACCTTCAGGACCTTTGGAGGTTTGTCTTCATCAGGTTTGATCATTTTTCTCCTTTTGTCTTTGTAAAACATCTGAAGTTCATTCAGGTGGAACAGAGAACATCTGGTGCTGAATGCAAATGTTTGCCACACTTTTCAGATTCTGAATTGGTTAAAACATTTAAAATCATTCTCCACTTTTCTTTCACTTCACAATTATCCTTCTAATTTAACTAGAAAACTAAAATGTTTTTATGATTATGAAGAGAAAAATATGAAAAAGGTTTGAAAGATTTTTTTATAACTTCCTCTGTTGTCTTTCTGTTTCTACCATTGAACTGGTTTTCATGTAACAACAGAATTTCACTCAAACTAAACTTTATGTTTTAACAGTTTCTGTCCGAGTTTCTCTGGATGAATCTGAATCAAACGTCGTTTCACGGTGGAGTGAATTTGACGGGTTGGTTTCTTCTTCCTCACCAGGGATCCTCTTCCTCCTCGTCTCCCATCCGTCCATCCACTTCCCAAACTCAGTGAAGGCCGACGGGATGAACTGTGGAGGATCTCGCTGTGGAAACACAGGCTGCAGATGTTTGAAGAGTGACGGCAGTGAAACAAACCGTAATAAACTGTTTCAGATGAAGGACGGCGTGAAAAAAACTGAACTCGCTTAGAAGGAAAATATGACTTCATCATTTTTGGTTTTATCCATATCAACATTTTTAGATGTGACTGGATGTTGAGCCACAGAAAATGAAGACAAAAAACATTTTTGATTTACAGCTTTTTTTGGCTCATTTTGGGGGCTTTCTTCTCCAGATTTAGTGATATTTTTACGTAATAATCAGGTAAAATCAATACAAACAGACTTTCACCTTCAGCAGGTTCTTGGCCGGAGCAAACCATTCATCTGTGGCAAAAATAACCTGGAGAAAGAGCAAAGCACCAGTTAGTGGCACAACAATGAAACTTAGTTGTTTTAATGTTGTTGGTTGAATTTATTTCATTTAAGACTCTGACATTTTCAGATTGAACTAATTGTACATACATTTTATTCTCTTTCTTAGCAGATTGTAAATGTTGTATATTTTATCATTTGAGATCAATCGATCAATCAATCAAATTTTATTTGTATAGCACATTTCAGCAGCAAGGCATTTCAAAGTGCTTTAGACAACTTAAAAT
>CAEGAF010031319.1:0-15021 GCA_903067075.1 Micropoecilia bifurca | reverse complement strand
CTATGGCGCCCTCTACTGCGCATGCGGGACACTTTCAGGTCGTTTGCCTGTTCACACTGCAGAACACATACAGGTCCATTTACTGGCAGTGTGAACGGCTGGCAAAAACATCGGAATTGCCAAAAAATCGGAATTGAGTCACTTCAGGCTCCAGTGTGAACGCAGCCTTAATAAACAAGCTTAATATTGTGGTCACAACCAACATATTGGCACCTAATTAAATATTTAGTCAGCAAGCAAAACAATGATCTCACAAGCTAAATATTTACTTTGAAGCTAAACATTTAGCTTACAAATTAAATATTTAGTTAACAAGCAAAGTAAAATAGCCAGTTTTTACAATTTAAAAATTTGCTCCAAACTAAATGTTTAGCTTTAGCTAATTTTTTAGTTAAACTAAATCTTTAGTTTACAGACTTAATAGTTTAGATTGTAAGTTAAATATTTAGCTTTAGGGGGGTAAACATTTAATTAGCAAGCTATTTAGTTTCTTAGCTTGCTAGCTAAATATTTAGCTATGACATTATGATGCAATGTATCTCTCCTTACATAACCTCAGGATTCATTGCAGTCCATGAATGCACTAAGTATTTGTGCATCATGTCTCTGATTCCTCGTCATTAAAGTGAAAATCGTCCATAAGCAGCTTAAATGAGCAGAAGTCCTGAATCTCTTTTATCTGATGACTGAAATGCTGCAGAAAATGTTTCCTTTTAATCTTCAGATAGTAGCAGAAACTTCACAGGACGAAAATATTACTAGCAAAAGATTTATTTTGCAAGCTAAATAATGTAGAGCTAAATATTAAATATGTTTGTACACTTAAAGTAAGACAAAACTAACTAGCAGTTGAAAAAGGATTTGTTACATTGGCAGATAATTTAATTTATAAAAAGACATTTTTACGATGTTATAAGTCAAACAATCTGCTAGTGGAACTAGATTGTTTTTAAAATCAATATTAAGGAATTATTGAGTAAAACAAGCTCATATATCTTGCTAAAAAGTTACTTGTAAGTTAGTTTTGTCTTCTTTCAAGTGTACTAAGATATTTGCACTACAAACTAAATCAAAAATACTTGGTTTAGTTTGAAAAATCTTTTTCACAGTTTTTTCACAAAACTGTGAAAAAGTTAAACTAGAATAATCTCTCAGACTCCACAAACCTCAGGTAGCCCGTTTGTGAATATTTAAATGTCTTTTTAAAAAAATGTTATAATGTTTTTACCTTTACTTCTCATCTATTTATTAATTTCTTTTTATTTCTCTTTTTCTGTCTATGTAAAGCCCCCCGGAAAACGCCCCAGTTAGACGAATCAATGCGTTTAAGGTGTGAGAATCCTTGTTAAATGGCGTTTTAACTAAAACTCCGAGGTGTGAGATGTTTAACTGAAGTCCTACAAAGGGTGCGGGCGTTAATGTTTTTATCTTTTTTTTTAAAATCTTTTTTCTTTTTAAAAAGTTCTCTTTGTCTTTCTGTTTATTCAGTCACATGCTGTTTTTATTTTAATTATGTAAAGCACTTTGAAATGCCTTGCTGCTGAAATGTGCTATACAAATAAAATTTGATTGATTGATTGATTGATTGATTGATTGATTGATTGATTGATGAGAACATTAATCCTAAAGAAACAAACTTCCATCCTCTGCTCTGCTCAGGATGAAAAGGTTAAAGGTCAAACACCTTTTCTTGCAGCTGTCTAGAATTGGAGCCATTGTGTTGCGGAGGCCACTAGCTGCTGTGATTCGATGCGGATCATGTCGAGGATTTGAGCAGACAGACGTTCGTCTTGCTAACTTCCTTAAGTCATAATCCCTTTGTTGGAGTCAGGAAATCTCAGTAACCCTCTCTCTCTTTTCCGTCCGCTCATTAACCCGCTCTTCCTCGTTCTCTCCTCTTTTTTCTGCTTCCCCTCCGTCTCTCTCAGTGTTCGGAGAGCTCAGCTGTAATCCTCAAACTCAGTGATTTTATTACTGTAATCTGGCCTGGAATTGGCTTAGCTCCTCTGGAACCAGGAGAACAGGGACAACAACAGGACAGCTGCAGGACGGAGGAGAAACGGAGAGAGGAGGACAAGGAAGACGATGTTTCAGATGCTGCAGCTGAATGTAAAGGAGGGAAAAGACGGTGAAAGAGAAGATTAGGGCCACTGGAAGGAGGATTGTTTTAGCAAAACTTTGATGATTTTTCCTGAAATCTGATTTCTTTTCTCAAAATATTTTTTATTCTGAGATTTTTTACTTAAACCTCAGTATCCTGATTTTTATCTGAAAATATTTCCCTTTCTTCTCCAAATTCTAACTATTTCTCAAAATTATGGCTTTTTCCTCAAAAATCTTTTTTCTCAAATTTCTGACTTAAATCTTTGATTTCTGACTATTTTTTTCTCACAATTCTGACTTTTTTTTACAAAATGTTTTTTCTCAAAATTCTCACCTAAATTTCTGAAATATGAGTTTATTTCAACATTTTGACTTTTCTTTCCTAAAAACTCTGAATTTAATCTCAGACTTCTGCTCTTAGCCAGATAATTGTAATACTGTATATTATAAATATATTATTACATTTTATTATATTGTCAAAATAATTAGACATTCTTGGTGTATGCTACTTATCTACTACTTATATACTTATTTTAAGTCCAAACTCAAAACCCATGTTTTTGAACTAGCATATAGGTTTTAATTATCTTTGTACTGTTTTATAAATCTTCAGTTTTTATGTTTTTTTTATTGCTAGTATGTATTTTATAATGTACTTGTTTTTGTGTCAAGGTGACCTTGGGTGTCCAGAAAGGTGCCTACAAATAAAATGTATTATTATTATTATTATTATTTATGTTGTTAGCATTTGAAAATAGCTGTAGTCATTAACAGGAAGTCATGGTTGTTTTGAAGCAATCTGATTGGCTGATTAGCGCTACACTGCCCCCTATAGGTTTGGCATGTTTACAACAGTCAGGTGAATATGTATGCAGATTCATGCTGATGTAATCTGTCCTGAAACCGATTTCTTGTGCGTACGATATTTTTTCAAACATAGTGGTTTAATAAAAACGCAGCTATGTGCGTTCAGGGCTTTGCTCTGTTTTTATAAACACTGATATTATTTTGAGCAAAGCTGGACTGGGAGAAGATGATCCTCTGCATGTTTGCTCACCATCTGGTTGTGTTTGAACAGCGTGTGGCATCTCCAGGCGATCAATGAGAGCGATCAATGAGATCGCTCCTCTGAGCGGTCAATAAGTCCAGACAGGAAGTCCAGCCAACAGCTTTACCTCCAAACTGAACGCAGCAGAGGAAACAAACTCTGAGGTCCTTAGTTTGTCGTTTCCCAGCTGGTTCATTCACGAGTGACGTTTCCACGCTACGTAATGCCGCCTCAGCAAAACATGAACGTGTCTTTTTTTGTGCTTGGATTGAGTTTTCACTGGAGAAAAGACGAGGAGCCTCATTCTCATCCATCTTCTCCTCTATTATTCATCGGCCTCTCCTCATCCCTCGTTCAGCACCATGACGGAGGATAAAATAGGCCACAGAAGAGCCGAGACGGACAAGCTGCACTCATCCTTCATCCCGTCTTCCTCCTCCAAACATCCATCCAGACTTTGATCAGTCAAAAACTTCATTTATTTTGTAATCAAATTAGATATTTGAATCCAATAAACAACTGAAATATGTTTATTTATCTGGGAGTCAAAATGAACTAAGACCTTAACCTTCAGAGAAACAAAGATAATTACAAAGTCGGTCTTCTGTCACCTGAACCCGAAGAACATTTCCAGGATTAAAGCTTCAGTTTGTAACTTTTACATAAAAAAGAACATGTTTTTTGCATATTTGTTAAAACTGTCACCATGTTGTGACAGAATAAAAGATCAATCTCCACTTCCTGTCGGAGCTGCTACTGCCGTCTGAAGACATGCAGCGCAAAACAACCAATCAGAAACAGGTTTTTAATTTTGTTTTTTTGAAATATTAATGAAAATTAAAAGCTTGAAGTTACAAGGTAAACCCTAACTTTATGGAGAGACAATTTCAAATGATCATTAAAACTCTGAGAAGTTTTAATAAAGCAGATCACACACAAACAAAATTAAATGTAATCAGATTCACTGCATCATATGGAAGTTTATATTTGGATGTTTTGTTTAGAGACTTAACTTTTATTACAGGTTCTGAAGTTTAATTGAATATAAAGGTAAACAAACAAACACGCTCACTCACACACAACTCACTCACACACACTTACACACTCACAGTTCTGGGATTCCCACTATTGGTCTTCATAGAAAACTTTCGCCATGGCAACAGCAACTTTGGCCACTTTTTTGTCCTTGGCGTCGGGCCCCATGTTGGCCCGTGCGAGTTTAACCCAGTACGGCTCGGTCCGGTTCTGGTAGTCCGTCAGCGTCTCTCCCTCCTGCACCGCTGGATGCTCCTCTTCCTCCTCTTCCTCCTCTGAAAACACAGTTAAATCTGTTAAAGGTGAGAGGAAAAGATTAGCTTAATGCTAGTTTCCTGTGGTTGCTAAGCAGTTTATTAAACCGCTCATGTCGTAGAACCGGTTCTGGTTCTGTCATATTAAAACTACAAAATATTTTATTGGGGCTTTAAATGTTAGATCAGATGTAGCTGCAGTGATCTGTGAAACCTTTCAGATTTGTAATTCGATTAAATGTTTAAAATGGTGATTTGATTAAAATATTTAGTTTTAATAACCATAGATCAACAAAATAAGGAATATTTTAAGCTTAAAACCCCTTTTTGCTGCTAAATTATTGAATAAATACACGTAAGAGTTTAATTTAATGTTTTTAATCAGTTATTTGTGCTGCTCTACCATCAGACAGGTGTAATAACTGAGTTAAAATCCTTTTAGCGACAAAGGAAACTATTAGGTTTCCTTTTTTTTTTTTTTCACAAAAATGGTCATCACGACTATCTTCTTTTGTTTGACTGGAGTTCAGTATGAACTCTGACTCTATAATAAAGCTGCAACTAACAATTATTTTAGCAATCAATTAATCTATCAATTATTCTGATGATTAATCGATTAATCAAATTAAAACACCAGGATATTGAACTGAGTTATTAATATTTTTTATATATATATTCTTTGTGTTGGCTATAAATTGCCTTTGTAATTTAAAAAAATCTATTCAATGAATCAAAATTAATGCACTAAAAGCTGAAAACAAACGAGAAGTTTGTGATGGTCATGTGAGGGAAGTCAAGACATTAATTATGCAGCAGCTTTTGCAATTTATATTTTCCGCAAATTAGAAATATTTTAAACGTGAGTAAAACTGGAAAAAGGAACAAAAATAAAGTAACAGACTCATCAAATGTAATTTCCCAGCAACAAAGGAAGCACTTGTTGCGGAAGACATCAAAGATGCTGAGTAATCCCTTGCCTTCCTCCTCCTCTTCCTCTCCTTCTGCTCCTCTGGGTTCCTCCTCCTCTTCCTCTCCTTCTGCTCCTCTGGGTTCCTCCTCCTCTTCCTCCTCTTCATCCTCTGACTCAGACTCTTCCAGCCACTCCTGCGTCTCTGTGGAGGCAGGAATCATAAATCATCCTGAAGCCTCGCAGCCTCAGCTGCGATCAAAGCGCCGTCCGCCTGATTGGTTCTCTCACTTGGGTCCATTTCCACCAGAACCTCCCACTGGTCCATCTTGTGCAGGTCCAGGCAGTAGAAGTCACTCAGGGTGAACTGCCGGTCTCCCACCTCGAACATCCCGCCGTACAGGTACAGCTTCCCCTGACGCACCGTTGCCATGGCGCTGGACCTCGGACACGGCTCCGCCGTCGGCGCCGAGGCCGAACCTGCGGAGCGAAGCTCAGGCTGAGTTTCACCGTCACAAGCTGCGTTTTCCATACAAATATGTCAACATTTTTGTCTATATGCTGCTAATATTGGAAAAGGAAAACGCATCATTGCAACGGTAATGTTTCCGTTAAAATGAAATTAAAATCACGTGTGAATGTTTGTTCACATGAATGTAAACAGCTACATCAAATGTAAAGTTTTCACTTTGCTAAATATTTATTTCGATTCGGCTGAAGAGCCACCTGATCTAAACGTACAAATAATGTGAGTTTTTTTTTCCAAAATCGGTTTGTTTAAATTTATTTTGAAACGTCAAAAGTAAACGAAGTTTTACGCTGTGACGAATCGGCAGATGCAAATTTAATGTTTTTCCACGAAAACTGGAATGGAAACATGAGTTGTGTGATCAACAACTGAACGTTCCTGCTGACGGGAACATTCACCGCTTTTTCAAAATTCACTAATTTATTTTTATAATTTCGATTCGCACAACATTGTGGTTGATGGAAACGCAGCTACTGCCACTAGTTACCATCTTCCTCCTCTTCATCCTCCTCTTCATCCTCCTCCTCCTCCTCCTCTTGAGGACCGGGAATCACTTCCTTGATGGTCATCACTGTGCCGTCTTCTGTCACGACCTCCTTGATGACCTCAGTTGGTCCTCGAGCCGCTGCCTCCTCTTCCTCCCTCTCTGTTCCTTCGTCCTCCACTTTCTTCCCTCTTCGTCGTTTCTTCTTCTCCGATTTGGTTCCCTGAAGAAACAGAGAAAAAGTTAAGTTCACTAACCTTTAATTCACCAAAAGAATCTTTGCTCTGCTAATGCTAAAGCGTGAAACTAGTTCTGCCACAAAAACAGATTTTTATGGATTATAAATGTTCCCAGAAGTTACTGATAAACGATAATACTGTTGTTTTGAGGCAGTTTTCAAGTGATATATTGATACTGGCCTAATAATGAAATTTCTCCCTCTCAAAGAAAACCTGACACTCAAACTGGAAGTTGTTTTCAATTTCCAAAATAAAATAAAACATCCAGAAACATGAATAAAATTGATTATAAAGTCTTTGTAAACAAAATTACCCCTCAAAAAAATATCATCAGAATGTAAATTATCAAGCTGATTTTAATTCATCAATTAATTGATTAATCGCCTATTGTGACTGGCTGATGTGAAACATAAAAATAATGCTAAACATAAAAGGTCAACTAGCGGAAGCTAATGCTAAACTGCTAAAAAAAATTAAGCGAGAAAATGTTAAACTGCTAAATGCAAAAGATTATCAGAGGTTAGTAATAAACATGAGACACAAAAATCAATTAGGGGAAGATAAAGCTAACAATAAAGATGACTTGATTAGTTTAGTTTAATAATTTCACTTTGTGGTTAATGGAAACGCAGCTGCAGTCACTAGTTACCATCATCTTCCTCTTCCTCTTCCTCCTCCGGACATTTACAAACAGAAAAGTCCTGTTTCAGATTTTACTACAAATGATCACTTTAGAGTTGTTGGAATGGCCAAAGTCAAAAACATATCATGTGACATAAGTTAATTTGAGTCATGAAAATGGGAAACAAAAGGTAAAAAGCGGCTCAAGGATGGCGGCCATCTTGAAAAATGGCTCTTATCCTGAATTTCAAGTGGCTAAAGGGAAATATGGAAAACATACAAGCTAATGCTGGAGATATTTTATAGTAATTTACTGTAGTATTATCCATCTGAAGGAAACTCTAATGCAAAGATTCGGACCTATGGAACCAGAACTGTCCTGAACAACAGACACTAAGCAGGAAAAGTCAGAGTAACTTTTATAAAAGGTTCTGTTCTGGTCCAAACTAATGAAGCAGAGTCGGGTTTACCCTGAGCAAGCCGGGGAACCAGCGGTTCTTCACCGTATCGTACAAGTACAGGTCGTTGTAGAAGTCTCCCTCCAGTGACTCCTCCTCCTCTTCATCACAAACGCCGCCGAACAGAACCGCCCGGCCCGCCGGACCCACGGCCAGAGAGAACCCGGAGCGCGGCGGCGGCTTGCTCCCAGACGGGCTCAATCTGGACCAGGACCACTTTTCTGCACCACAAACAGTCAGTCTGAGTGAAAATCCCCAAATTACAAGAGTAGCAAAACTTTCACACATTTTAACTAAAGTAAAAATAAAAAGTAGCTGATTTTAAACTTTAGATGTCATCAGACAGACAAAAATATAAAGTTATGTTCAAATTATGGCATCTTAGAACCTAAAATGAAAAAGATCACACAAATAAAGTGTTTTCAAAATAACCCCTTTCAAGGAAAGACTTTTCTATGTGATGCTTTTCTATTTATTTACTGACAGTATCAGAGCCTTGCTAAAATAAAGACCAGAATAAAGTCAAACTAAGACTTTATTATATTAATACTCGAATTTATTCTCATATTATTTTGACTTTGTTCTTGTAATGATTTTACTCTCGTATCGTTTTGACTCGTACAAGAATAAAGTTGCAACAACAGGAGAATAAAGTTGTAGTTTTACAAAAATAAAATAATCATATAACAACTTTATTATTATTTATTAAATTTAGAATGACACTATTCTGCACTGTTTCAACTTCTATGAGAATAATGTAGAATGAATAACAATAAGGTCGCAATAAGGAGAATAAAGCCCCATTATTACTTTATTGAATAATAAATATATTTCAAATAATTCATATCTGACTTATTACCAGAATGTTATTATGACACTATTCTCACATTATTTTGACTCATGAGAATAAAGTCGCAATAATAGGAGAATAAAATACTATTATTGACTTTATAGGACAATAAAGACAATAATTATTGAATAAAAAGCTGTTATTTCAATAAATAATAATTTATTCAACAAGTACTTATTGAAATATATTATTTATAGAAATCACTTTTTTTTAAAAATAATTTTTCTTAGCATGGTCCTAAACCCCCATCATGTTATCTAAACGTCACTAAAGTAAATGTAACTAAGTAAATGTAGCCAGTTCCTCATCGCCTCTGCATGATTTCTGCTGATCAGTTTTGTACCTTGTCCATCTTTGCCGTCTCGCTTCAGGAGAAACATGTCGGAGTGGATGCTCCCCTTCTCCACGTCTTTCTTCAACCTCTAATCAAACGAACGAACGGCGTTAAGACGTTTCACGCAGCACAACATCCGTAAATCTCAGAGCGAGCGCGTACCACTTTGGAGTATCCTCCATAGATGATGACGCCGGCGCCGTCCGGCGTGGCGGTCATCTGGCAGGCGGAGCGCGGAGAGGGGGCGGAGCCTGACGGAGTGAGGCGGGACCAGGAGAAGGTGTCCAAGGAGAAGGCGTGGACGTCATTGTAGTAGATGAAATCCCTGCAAAGGGAGGAGAGAAATCAGCTGGACCAGAGCTGGAAGGTGACATTTCCGGACACAGTGAAAATAAAAAACTCGTTTAGTTCGCAACAAAATCAATAAATCAGACGTTTTTCATCTTAATCCATTGTAAAAACTGAAAAATTTGCTCTTTGACACATGGTACCATATTTCATTAACTTGCTTTGGAGACATTTAAGGTGTAAGGAGATATTTAAAATGAACAGACATGTTTGTGGTTCTTTCAGGCTGCAAGGGAGCGAGAGAGAGCTAAACTTAAAGCAGATAACATGAAGGCTGAAAACAGATTTTAAGAATATTTTTTAAAAAGATTTTGCCTGATTTTTTTTGTTACTTATATGAACCATTATCATTTTGGTCCTTTCCAAATTTCCATTTAACTTTGTGTTTTAGTCCATCTGATGATGTCACTTTTAAATATGAAATTATTGATGACTTGATCAGTACTTTAGGAGACTTTTCACCAAATACTTTTGTTGGATGGATCATTTTTACTTTTACTTGAGAAAAACATATTGAAGTTGAACTACTTTTACTTGAATATAATTTTTGGGTACTCCACCCCCATCTGCTCTTTAATAAACTTTTCAAAATAAAGCAAGAGCCGTATACTGATCAAATCTAGAAAAATACGATCAACCTGAAATATTCAGGATATAGTTTGTTGATGTTATTTAATCTGGAAAACCTGCAAAACGTTTTCGTTTTAAATCTGTGATAATTTATAGTTCACTTGTCTACAGAAGACTTTCACTGTTGATTAGGTAGGAATTAAAACATAAGAGTTTTTGCATTTATAATTACAAATAAAAATACTGAAAAGTTTGTTTATTATGCCATTACAATTATATTAGTTGAAAATGGTCTCAAAATGACAATATTATTGACTATTGCAACACGTTTTGGGACAATTTATTGTCCATCAAAATTGCTGCATGGTTTTTCTTACTCCTCAGAATCAGAACTAGAGCAACTAAACTAAAAGATTTAGGCTAGAAAATCTGAGCATAAAATGTAAGCGTTGCATAATATCTTATGACCCTGTTTAAATGTTGAGGTAAACCTTTTGGTGTGTTTACCTCGTGCTCTCATGGAAACCTCCAAACACCAGCAGCTGCCTCTTGCTGAGGACCATCCGATGGCCGCTGCGGCCCGACGGACCACCGGCAGCTCTGGAAAACAACAAACGCTTCAGAAATGCAAAGCAGGAACTAATTACTCCACTGCATTTATTTCACATTAATTCATTAAAGCCTATAAACCTCATCCAGTTCCCGAAACAAACACGACTCGTCGTTCCTGTTTATTATCGGTGCTATTTTCATGGCTCCTCTGTGTTTCTGCACGTACTTGATGTTTTCCCATGTGTGTGTAGCCAGGTGCAGCACCCAGAGGTCCTTGTAGTGGTAGAACTGCTCCCCATTTGGAGAAGCGAACTCCCCTCCGAACACCCAGAGTTGGCCTCCGCCCTGCGGGACCATCACCGCCTGCAGGGGGCAGCACAGCACAGGAAGCTTGGTTTAGTTGCTCAGGCTGGGATGACGGTGCCAACAGGTGAGATCTGTCCGATCTGAGCCGCAGCGCTCTGCCCTCTTGTGGCTGACGGGGGAAATGGTCCTCCATGTTTCATAAAGTAATATTCCACTTTACAGGATTATCCACATTAAGGCCATACTAAGAAAATAAAATCTTAAAAGTACCAGAATAAAGTGAAAAAATAATGAGTCATGATATTATAACTTTATTGTAACATTATGGTTTTCTTCTTGTAATACTATACCTTGTAATATTTAATAATGTAATATTATGACTTCATTTTCATATTATTTCAACTTTATTATTGTAATATTCTGACTTTATTCACTTAATTTTAATAACTTTATTCTCATAATACTTTGACTTTATTATCATATTATTTTGGATTAATTCTTGTACAACTTTATTCTCAAAATATGACTTTATTCTAGTAATATTACAGTGTGGAAATTAGCAGAAAAAGACAAAAAAGTATTTTGAGTCTTGCTTTATTCTTAATGTCTTCCAACGAACAAAGCCAAAGATAGAATAGGAGACATTCTCTTTTTGGTTTTGTATGTTGGATACAAAACCAACTATCTGTTGTCCATGCATCAGATAGGTGAGGAGTAAAAGTGGAATGGTTTAAAATAATAAAAAAAAAAATAGTAAAAGAAAGCAGGGCACCTGGTGGGAGCAGCGTGGAGGAGGCGGGTTGGGTATGTCCGATTTAACCCAGCTGTTCTTCTTGATATTGTAGAAAAACAAATCGTTGTAGAGATATGTCTGCCATTAAAAGAAAACAAACAAACATATATATATTTTAGGATTTCCAAACTTTAAATTGCAGGCAAAATTTATCTGGAAAAAGTTTCCACCTTTTTTCCGTTGAAGAACTCTCCTCCAAACAGGATGAGCTCGTCTTTCTCAGGATGTGCAGACAGAGACGCATTCAGCCTAGAAACAAAAAACAAAAACAAAAAGAAAAAACAGCAAAGCAAAATGTCAGAAGAAGCCCCAATTACATAAAATACGTAAAAACTACATTTTTGAGAGATTTAAGACTTAACTTAATTTTATCTTTAGGTTTTTCCTGAATTAAT
This sequence comes from Micropoecilia bifurca, assembly GCA_903067075.1. NCBI lineage: Eukaryota > Metazoa > Chordata > Actinopteri > Cyprinodontiformes > Poeciliidae > Micropoecilia > Micropoecilia bifurca. The sequence continues at coordinate 3,195 of CAEGAF010031319.1, read as the reverse complement.
GCAGAAAAGTAGCTTGGCTTTATTTTTTTTAAATTTAATCTAGTACAAAGTTTAATTTATCCTAACATACAATGGTGGTTTCACAAATAAAAAAAATATGATTTCTAATCATTCAAATGATGAAAAGTTGATTAATTACTTATATTTAACATCTGTTCTTCATGTGTTTTTGGTTTGTGCTGATTTATGTTTTTGTTTATTCTCTTCTTGGTCATTTTATTTCTAATAATAGTCAACCTGAATCTCTTCCAAATTGTCAGGTATTATTAGTTGCTTAAATCAAACAGAGAATAATTAAGAAATAATCAAATGTATGAATTAATCTGAATCAGTAATCATGATGCATAGCTCTCTAGACTCGAAATTAATAACTCTATAGTATTGTTGGAAGTTATTGTTGGAAGTCAGAGTAATATATATAATTTTGCTACTGTTGGTTTGAAGGTAAAACATAAAGAAAAACATGAATCAGAGAAGCTTAATGATTTAGAATCTAAGCATATTAACATATGCAAAAGTAAATAAGAAGGCAAAACCAATGATGTGATCAACATGCTAACTCAAGTTCAAACTTTATTTTTTGGCTTTATTAAATAAATGAATAAAGAACACAGGTTCAATTTTAAACTGTTTAGATGTAGAACATGAATTGCTTCAGCGTAATAAAGGATGAAATCCAATCATGAACTGACTTTCTGTTCTGGTCAGTTAGTCATTTTTAAATCAAAACATAGTTTACACAGATGGGTTTGTGTGTATTTTAATTCATAGAAAGATCTAAATAAGTCAACATCGGAATGGAAAAGTTAGATTTAAAAAATAAAAAAGACAGAAAAAAACAGATAACAGGTTTATTCTTTAACACTAAATCCAGTTTGCTTGTATCCAGCGTTATTTCAGTTCTTTCGTGAGGCCCAGGTGAAGTTTAGAGTGAATTTAAAGGCGTCACCTCGGTGCTGGAGGAGGACAGGTGGTTTCTACGACCTGGGTTTTCTTAGCGTCCAGATTCTGAAACTCAGCAATCAGAGCCTCCAAATCCTCCTGGACACACAATAAAAGAAAAGAAAAATCTCCTTGTGTTGTGGATTCGAATAAAAACGGAATCAGTCATGATAAAACCAAGTGATACCTCTTCTCTTTTGGACCTCTTTGAAACCTTTTTCTCCATTTTAGCGGCCGTCTTATCCGCTCCTTTCCCCTTTTTCTCTTTCTTTCCTTTCTTTCCCATCTTTTCGGTAACTTTTCGTAATTTTAGAAAGATTTATCAGAATTTTATCGGAACTGAAAGCCCGAACAGACTCCACATGCTGAAAAGGTGCGCTTACTCTAGCCAACTGGGATTTACTTCCGGCAACATACTTGGGCTTCCGGTGGAAGTCAACAGCGCCCTCTCTTGTATCGGGTCACACATTGCAGTTTGGAGCAGTTCAAATTCTCTGACCCCAATAATGCCTCGACAGAAATGCTTCAAATTAAGTCACAATATCATCAAAACGTTAATTTATTTCAGCAACCGAAATTAGAAAGGAAAACCCATATATTTTGACTTTTAATAATTTTTTTTATCGTTTTAATCTTTTTCAAAATCTCTGTCTCTGTTTTTATTTTAATTTTAAATTGTGTAAAGTACTTTGACATGCCTGGCTGCTGAAATGTGCTATACAAATAAAATTTGATTGATTGATTGATTGATTGATAAACTTCATAAATTTATTTCTCTCCTAATAGTGAACTTCCAGCATTGTGATCAATGTTAACTCCACAAGCAGGGATTTGGATGACCAGAACTGACATAATTAAAAATAAAAGCATAAATATATGAATGGCTCAATACATAAATCAGAACCACCTAAATTGCACCAACCAATATAAAAAATAAAAGCTTCACTTCACGTTTTATAATTTCATTGATTGTCATATTTATTATACATTATATATTTAAGTACATAATATAAATGTTACTGTTTTTAACAGAAGGATTTGCCAACTTTGTAGATGCTGTTTGAATTTTTTTAACCAAAAAAAGGAAATACAGTGTGTAAATTTGTGGTTCCATCTTCTCTCTGAGAGCTGTGGATGTTAAATATTAAAAGAAAGGCAAAGCAGTCTTATTTATTATATTTTTAGTAACAAGGAAATTGAAAGTGCTTTACGTGATTAGAAGAGAAACAAAACAACAAACAAGCAACAAACATTAAATTGCAGTGGTAGACTGGGGGAAAATGAAGATATGTTTAAACCGTTTATGATGTCAGTTATTCTCTGTTCGAAGGTCAGTTTAGCCTTCTGGTTCTGGGAATGTTGTTCATTTTAGGTCCAAAGATAATAACTTCAATTTTATTTCTGTTGAAGGTAAAAAAAAGTTATGGTACCTCCACACATTTATCTCCTGATTACATTGTGTGATGTAAAGTTGTGCATAATCTGCATAGTTATGGCAATTAACATAATTTTTTTTCTTACTTTATTATCTGAAATAGTGGGAGCATTTAGACTATAAATTATATTGAGAGTCCAGGACTGAACCTTAAGATGTTTGAGATCTCTGTTATGTTAAAGCCTTAGAATCGGTGACAGGATGTTCTGAGAAACTCCAGGATGGGGACAGTCTCTCTAGGTGAGCCGGCCGGGACAGAACGATCCGAAAACAAACACATGAAGTCATTTATGGGTGTGGAATGTCTCAGGGAGAACCGACTGAACCTCATCAGACAGAAACTGTTTTGACACCCTGCTATGGCATCTGACACAACAAAAGCAAACCTTACTGACCACTGTAGTTAAAATCACACATTTTAAACTAACATTAGTCTAGGTTAGTGGTTCTTAACCTTTTTTGAGGTACCGAACCCATCAGATTCATATGCGCATTCACTGAACCCTTCTGATAAATAAAATGATTTTTTTTCCAAATTCAACACATATGGGTGACCCAATAGAGTCTAGTTGGGTCACTTTAAAAAGATCACCAAGTCTTCTTAAAAGGTAGAGTCTCTGAGGACAGTTCTTCAAAATATAGTCAGTGTTTTCAGCAAAGTTGAGCTGAACTGTCCAGGAACAAACCAAGGTATTTAAAATGTGCCACAGTTTCAACAGGGTGACCATCGAGAGAAACTGGAACCACTTTAAGGTTTAGATCATTTAATTAGCTTTACATTCTTAAGAGAATGAAAAATTAATAATAAATAATAAAGA
>CAEGAF010031314.1:0-22999 GCA_903067075.1 Micropoecilia bifurca | reverse complement strand
GTGTGTGTGTGTGTGTGTGTGTGTGTGTGTGTGTGTGTGTGTGTGTGTGTGTGTGTGTGTGTGTGTGTGTGTGTGTGCGCGTGTGTGTGTGTGTGTGTGCGTGTGTGTGTGTGTTTTAGCCCCATCCAAGCCAACCCAAATACCCCAAGCAGTGCTGGGCCAAGGAGGGGTTTCCATGGTAACCCACAGGAGCATAACCATCCACATGCCTGCCTGTTTCTATAGTGACGACAACGGACCAATTGCAAAAATCCAGGTCATCGTGGCCGAGTCAGGGGGTATGACAGTAATCACTTTTTAGTTAAATACACTTGAATTTCTCTTTTATTATTATTATTATTATTATTATCATTATTATTATTATTAGAGCGCACCACCTTGCCCATAAAAAGCCCACACTCACGCGTTCTCCGACTTTTATTCTGTCACAGTGAGGGACAGTGAGAACCTGACCAATTGGAGGGGAGCATATTTTCACCGTCCTGCTCCTTACTTCACCGACGCGGGGTTCCCCAACCCCACCTGCTTAGCGAGGGACAGGGCAGCAGGTGCGGATGTGCTCATCGGAGGCGGTCGCAGTGTGTCTGGAGATGACCCGTCGCTGCTGAGGCACAACCACACCATCACAGAAACCTACATGATTGGAGAGAACGACAGCTGCATGGGACAGAACAACACAGATCTTTTCTGCAATGGACCTCTGAAGCCCAACACCGTCTACGTGTGAGTGTGCTGGAAGCATTCCAAGCAATGCAATGTTTTTAAAAATTGAAATAGGTTTTGAAAGAATAAAAAGCTCCTGTTGTTCTGCTGCTGTTTTATGAAAACAGGTTTAAATTCAGAGCCACGAACATCAAGGGCCAATACACAGACTCTGATTTCTCAGAGTATATCAGAACTACAGGTAGGTCTTCAAGAAAAGACCAAGCAATAATTACTCATCTTAGAAAAAACTGAACTTGAAGTACTGTGCAAAAAATTTAAATGAGCCCTCATTTATTTAGAGTTTGCCTCTAATTCCATAACAAAGCAGACAAAGTCCAAAAGCAAACTTTAAACGACTTTCTTGAACATGATGGAAGTTGCATATCGTATTTTCAGTTCACTGTGAAAAAAAGAGGTTCACATACTTCATTAAAAGCCCAGCATTGTGATGGAATTCATTCTGATGTTGTGTGTATGTAAAGTTCTGATAATAAGTGTATGTTGTCCTTGCTTGTTGTTAGGTTGCTTTAATGCTTTCTCTCTCACTTTGCAGCGGACGGACTTCTGACCAAAGAGGAACAAATCATCCTGGGTGTTTTGCTGTCTTTCTTTCTGGCTGTGTTCCTCATCCTCCTTATCTGTTGCTCAGTCAAGTGAGAGCAATTAAAAGCATATAAAACAACTGTATAATATCAACACTGCACAATATAAATATGCCAGTCTTTGTTTCCCAGTGATGGTAATGGCTCAGTCGACGTTTTGTTTCCAGGATCCATCAGCGTAAGAAAGAGGGCGGGACTTATTCACCCAGGGAGGCAGAGATCATAGAGACAAAGTGCAAATTAGATCAACTGATTGCTGTAGCAGATATGGAGCTGAAACAAGAAAAACTCAATCGGTAAGCCTTTGTTGGTTTTAATATAGAACCATCACTTTGCCAATTTGTGTAGAAGCAGATTGTTCAGCTTTAGACTTGATTTAGCTATGCAAGACAAGAATCCAAATCTATGTGAACAAGGTGAAAACCCTCTTTGCTGCTGCCAACTTGATGTGCAACTCCTGTCAGCGCAGGATCATCTGGCGATGTTGAGTTTGTTCAAAAAATAGACACAGTAGCTGCAGCGGCAACAAGACACAACACAGCATTGTGGCTTTGTAATTTCCCTTCTCGTCAGTTCTCTGCAGAACAGAGAAATCATTCTGTCTCCTTTATTCCCAGCCAATCTCTGCTACAAAACAGGAATCCAACTTTTCAGCTTCTTTTCTTTGCTTGCAGAGAACAAATTGTCCCACAACTTGGTAGAAGACCCCACTAACAAACATGGAAAATTAATCAGTGAAGTTATTATTTTTGCAAAATTTTCAATATATATATATAAGTATATATATATATAAATCAATGACTTTCTGAATCTAAAGTTTCAAAACCTTGCACTTTAGCACTCATGTCCTCCAAAGCCATGAGGAAAGTCAATAAAGGTTTTCTATTGCAAACATTTCTATAAAGCCTTACAGTAGAGTATTACTGTGGAAAATAATTTCTTCCTCCAAAAGGCTCCAGCTGTATTTCACTGTGATTTATGAGCTGTCTCACATGCGTTCATGTGGAGGTATGTCCACAGATTTTCAATTATGCCCAGGTCAGATGAAAAGGCAAAGCCTACAGTGGGATTTTTATTCCACTGTAGAAGCTCTTTTATCTTCTGTTACCTCCCATGTGTTGGTTTTGGCTTCCAGAGTTTTCTGTTATTTATTGAATGTGTCCTGTGAAATATTCCTATGTCAGAGGATCCAAAGGATCATTTATCAGCCTTGCTGCACTTTGCCATTTTTTAATGTTCTACCTTATTCTGCATAGATTTGCTCATCAGGCTAAATATGTTTATTTTCACCTTACTGGGTTTGACTTGAATGTATTTCTTTTTGTTGTTAAGAAGGTGTATTTTTGACCCATAAATGAAAGTCATACATACCTTTGTGATATTAGATCAGCATGTCAGCACTCATACCTTATCTTAACTTAACCCAGCAAAACTTTGGCTTTGATTTGCATCTCACCTCAAACCACCCATGTCCAGATTTCATTTATTACTTGGGAGTAGTTCAGGACATTTACTTTAATTCACTCACAAAGTGACATGTTATTATTACTGCAGAGTCATAAAGTCAGAACTATCTTTTCTTCTGTGTTGATGTGTTGATGTGTTCAGCAGATTCCCCCTGATTAAATGTTTGCAGGCTAAATCAAATATACAATCAGAAACATATTCTTCCTGCGTTTTTGTGTCAGCAGTCGGAGCGAGTTCATCGATCTGTAAATTTGATACCTGCTCACTTCAAATGAGACCCGAAATTATTATTTCTAGCAGCGAGTTTAAAAGCCTCCTGATTTTTTTTTCTCAGAATCGTTTTTTATCTTTACGAGCAGAGGGACAATCGCAGGTGATTCATCTGCCTACTAAAACATTTAGAATGACAGTTCCGCCTCTACACGGACTGTTCACTCACTTTTCATACTACAGGCATTTCACTGTAGTCATTTGGGCAGCGTCTGTCGTCTCCTCCTCTCTGATATGACCAGAATATCATCCCGGCTCTGACAGCACAGTGAGAGCTGTTTAAACACGACTTGTCTCGCAGTTAAAGTAACACACCTTTCCTTGTCACTTCCCAAGTCTCCTTCAGCGCAGACGTTTACATCCACTCACACAAGCTGTCTTTCTCTCACTGAGCATTTGTCTCCCACCAGGTATTCTTCCTTCTTCTTTAGGCGGAAAGAGATTTATGTCATCCAGTAAGTTGGGCGGTTAGTGTGTGTGTGTGTGTGTGTGTGTGTGTGTGTGTGTGTGTGTGTGTGTGTGTGTGTGTGTGTGTGTGTGTGTGTGAGGCTCATTTTGACATGTTTGCATGTTGTATTCTTGTTTGCTTTTATCTTTTAATTCCTCATAAAGTATGCTTGCGTGTATGTGTGTGTGCGTGTGTGTGTGTCCTCATGTTGCCTATTAAGGCTTGCATCAAGCCCTCCATCTGTGCAGTTTTAGAAAAGCTTTTGTGGAGGCTGATAGTTCAATGAATCAGTGACATCAGTGTTTTACCAACTGCCTGCATGTTTTCCTCCATCCCTAGTAGAGGAATGAACAGCTTTGCTGAAGCTCCTCTCTGTAAAACTGTTTTAATTTGTTGATGCAGCCTCAAATCGCTTGGAAGACGGAGTGGGGGGGGCATAAACAGTAAGCTTCATCAACTGTCGAAGATCTGAGTAGATCCCACAGGAAAAGACCAGCTCACTTTTCATGTAATCGATTGTCATTGTCATTAGGATGAAAATCGAGGCATGCATCAGTGTTGTGTGGATTTGATTTTTTTTTAAAAATGGTTTAACCCTCTTTTCTAAAGGGGGTTTTCTAAACACATATCTCGGTGTACTTTCTGCTGCGAGGATTAGTTAAATTTTTATGGACAGCGATGCCAAAGTGTGGGCTGCGATCATTGCATTAATTTGTTTATTTTGCTTCTATTTTCGTCCAGGCTGCTCAGCTACAGGAAGTCGCTCAAGTAAGTCATCTTTTATAAATGATGCGAGCATCATGCACGCAGCAGCTGCTGGAGGAATCAGCATGTTCTGCATGGCTCCGCGCCTCTTGTAACCTAAAATAAGTTGACGTAGAATGGCGCATTGTTGACTCTATCTGTCGCTCGCAGTCAGTGCATTTCTCTCCCGTCGTCTCTGTCAGGCCTGTCAACAAGAAATCCTTCCTGCAGCACGTAGAAGATCTGTGTGCCAACGACAACGTAAAGTTCCAGGAGGAGTTTTCGGTAAATGTTTGGCCAAAACCCAGAAAGACCCGAGAACCTGCACATGTAGCACCTTTTCAAAAGTGTTCATAAATCTTGGACTTGTCCTCATTTATTCATGTTTCTACCACATATTTACAGGTGTTTAATTTGGATTTTATGATAGAATATCACAGAGTAGTACATGCAGAAGGCCTCATGCAAAGCATGATTTCTAAAAATTACTTTGAATATAGAAATTGCAAACAGAATTGCCGATGGCCTGAAAAACAGGTATACGTGTGAAAATATTTTGAAGGGAAAAGATTTTGGATTTTCACATAATGTTGCTTTCCAACCCTGCATGAATGTTTGTGTTTCCTTCTCTTCCCAGAGTAGCAACAAAACCCCAAACCCATGAATCTTACCCGACTGCACAAAACCTCTGAAGCTCTCATAGATTTCCCATACTTAATGTCTCAATTAGTGTGATCATTTTTAATGAGACAAATCAAGTTAGTTTTGTAAGCTTCAAAGTAACGGCCCAGTGAGTTTATGTGAATGCTAATGTGAATGTGTTTGATTTTTTTTTTCTTATTAATTATTCCTCCAGGAGCTCCCAAAGCTGCTGCCGGACCTGGCCACCACAGACGCCGACCTGCCGTGGAATAAATCCAAGAACCGCTTCCTCAACATCAAACCCTGTATGTGGTTAGACTAGAAATGAGCCCTATGAGTTGGATTTTCTGTTTCATTGTGCCTCCAAAGAGCTGCATTTCACCCTGTTCACTGAACGGTTTACTCCGTTCTGCATTTAGACAACAACAACCGAGTGAAGCTGCTCTCAGAACCAGGAATGGCAGGATCAGACTATATCAATGCAAGCTTTGTCTCGGTGAGCTTTCACTACAAAAAAAAAAAAATCTGTCATAAACTCTGATCTGAGGTGTATTTTGAGGTTTATGTTCTTGTTTGCTGTTTGCAGGGTTACTTATGTCCCAATGAGTTCATAGCCACTCAGGGTCCTCTGCCCAGCACGGTGGCTGACTTTTGGAGGATGATCTGGGAGACTGGAACCCGCACTGTTGCCATGCTCACGCAATGTTACGAGAAAGGCAGGGTGCGTCGTTAGAGACATGACAGAAATCAGAGCAGAAGTAACATTTCAGGTCTTCCCTCCGTGAAGGGATAAACTCTTTCCTGAAGATCTGACAAAATGCTTTGTGTGCTGCGTTGTTGACATTTCAGATTCGGTGTCACAAGTATTGGCCTGAGGACAACAAGCCAATGACGGTGTTTAGTGACATTCTCATCTCTAAAGTGTCAGAAGAAGTGCTTCCTGATTGGACTGTCAGAACGCTGAAAGTAGAAAAGGTAGCAAAGCCTCCTGAATACAAACACACGACTCTTGAGCACACACGTACGTTGCTCTCTGAATGTATAGGTACACCTAAACAACATTTGTGGAAAAATCCTTCTCACTTTGATTGGAGGCAAGATAAGCTCCAGCCGTCATTTGGCTTTGTGCGTCACTTTTGAGTTGCAGCTGTGACTGTAGATAAGGGGGACCTTTGGTAAGTGGGTCCTTCCTTGTTGATATTTTTTTGGATTATGAAGAGCAACACATATCAAAGATTCTAAAAGAAATTTGAAAAATCTTTGATTGATTTAATGGAAATTCTTTCCTTGTTTCGTGGAGATGGGCACCGGCAGGCCATGACAGTGAACAGATAAACGGGTCAATATAAAAACTTTATATTTTAGTGTACTACTACTTGACATTTAGCAGTGTTTTTGCTCAACTTTAGCTTGTGTTGTTATTCACATCAAGGCAAGTCAAGTTTATTTGTGTAGCACATCTCAGTGGATTGTAGGGAGCTACACCAATTAATTATAAGCTAAATAAGGTAACATTTCCTAATAATGAGCTGAGTATTTAATATGTTACCCTCATTTTTTTTTACACTAAACCACATCTATTACTCTCTGCAGCATGGTCACTACATTTTAGTCAAACACTTCAACTACACTTCATGGCCTGAGCACGGGGTCCCAGAATCCTGCAGCACCTTGATTAAGTTTGTCAAAGCTGTCCGAGCACATCGCCATGACAACTCCACCATTGTGGTCCACTGCAGGTGGGGTTAAAAGAATAGTTTGAATATCCAATAGTACATTCTGATTATAAATAGAAGCAGATTCCCAGATTCTGGTGTAAGTGTGATTCGTTTTTTCGTGTTGCTCCCTCAGTGCGGGCGTGGGAAGAACAGGCGTGTTCGTTGCTCTCGATCACCTCATTCAGCACATCAGAGATCATGACTTTGTGGATATCTATGGGCTGGTGGCGGAGCTGCGCAGTGAGAGGATGTGCATGGTGCAGAACCTGGTGAGTTCAACAGGAGACAAAAGCTGGATATCAGCATTTTTGGATTTTGTTGCCACAACAGAAAAAATAAATAAATAACAGAAAATGTTGAAGTAACTCTGCTAAGCATGAATTACTGAATCCACAACCGGGTTTATAAAATTTGGATTTAAAATCCTAAAAAAAAAAAATTACGAAGAAAAAAACAAAGTTGTCTCCCTACTAAAATTCTCTGAACTGATCTTACCACATGAATGGCACACAGCTGTACGGTTATATAAATGCGCATAACACAGATATTTGAATAGAAAATAAGCAGATCCACATGTGGTTGGCTCCATTCCAAATTGTCAATGCCCTGGTGTTATCCTTAATAAAAAAGATTTATTTTCTATAACTACTAGAATAATCTGCCAGTGGATTAGGGGTAAATGCAAAACAGCAATCTCCTTCTTGAAACAGCATGATCCCATCCGGAAATCACCTCAGTGATTACTTAAGTGATTGCCAGGATTGGCACGGTGCCTAATGCGGGATCCTCTGCTCGTTTTCCTCGTCTCATCAAGGTTTTCTCATGTCTATATTTTCAGCACATTTCAATATTTAGATTCAGGATTTGAGTCCCGCAAAACAAAAACCTACACATATGACTCTTTTCGGTTGAGTTGTACAGTGCCTGGCATAAGCATCAACACAGGATCGTTGTCACATTTTGCCGCGATACAACAAATTCCAGGACATTTAACTCGTACTCGCAGCTTTAATTTCCACAAATGCAAATGCAGTGGGAACGCTAAAGATTCAACTGAAAATCAAAACATTAAGAAAAAAAAAAGATAGATTTGCTATGAAGCTTCCAAACGTGAGCATAAAAACAAAAGACTCCAGAGCTTAAAAACAAAAGACTCCAACCTCCAGGTCAGTTCCTCCTCTTCACAAGGCAACACAACACCTTCTGGTATTTCAATGTATTCAAACTGATCAATGATTCCCAGCAGGAAATATATACAGCAGCCCGCCACAGTAGGAGAAACATCTCTATAACAATCATCTGGTTTAAGAGTACTCTGACTTGAATTCAGTGTTTTGGGATCCATAATAAACTTCACATAGTTACCAAAATACCACAGTAGATGATAAGCACCTCATTGTCTAGGACTGAAGACCCAAAAGCATCTTAAAAGACCCTTTGTGCAAGGACGCTGACTTTTCACTACAAAGAATGAAGGCACACAAGGCATAAAACAAGCAGCTCAGAAATAGTTCCTGTCCTAACATTGTGATGGGTTCTCCTAAAACAACTCCTGGCCAGACTGGAGACCCTGACAACCTGTTAATGAGTTTAGTTTAGTTTTAAATTTTGACCCTGCATATTTTTGTTATCCACCAAACTGCTTTCAACTGCATAGCCTCTCCACTGTTCCTAAAACATTCTTCCTTTCATAACGATAAAATATCACTCCATTTCTCTTTAGGATGGTCAATCCAATTGTTGGCAAATTGTAAACTATTCAACACATGTTGTTTTTTACAAAGACTTCTTGTCGCAAAGTCGTGGCTTCTAACTAATTGTTATAGTCTTTACAAGTCACTGTACAGCATCTTTGATCACCCCAGAGCTGATCGTTGGCAAAGTCTTTGCCATTGATCTGTTCAAAGTGTAGTTTTCCATTTTCTTCAATGTCTCTCTGGTTCTGGTTTCTCTTTAACAAAATTTAAATCATTTCCTCCAGTCCTTTGCTTTCACCCCTCAAATTGTCTTTGGTGCAGTCTCTGGTATTATCCATATTTTTAACTCATATTTTCAAGGACAAATGCTCAATAATCAACATGTAAAATATTTCAAGCTCTTGTCCTTAAACAAAGACAACCTGTTTGACACCTTTTTGTTCACAGAATGAATGAATGCACTGATTTAACTCCACTCTATTATTTCGAGCACACACCTTTCAGTTAATGATTTAATTTCATAGAATAAGCAGCTACATGACATGACCGTTGTGTGTGTGTGGGTGTGTGTGTGTTACTGACGAATTACTTACCATGTAGGAATTTCTGCCACAAACATTGGTAAATCTAGTTAGTGATTTGGCACTGATCTCTTTCTCTCTCTCTTTTCTCTTTGAAGTGTTCAAATTTGGTTGAGGAACTTCATTATCCTGCATAAATCAGTTCTAACAGATTTTTGCCCAAAGCAAATAAATCAGGCAACATGATAGCATGTATGCACACACAGTCCTAGCTTATTGTCCCATTTCTGCTCTATTGTCAAGAGAATATTGTGTTCAGAATCTGTTTAGAATAAAAAATGACATGAAGTAACATCTGGTCTGAACCGTCATTACCAGTCTGTGTTTGTGCTGTCAGGCCCAGTACATCTTCCTCCACCAAAGCACTCTGGAACTTCTGAACAACAAAGGCAACAGCCAGTCCATCTGGTTTGTTAATTATTCAGCTCTGGAGAAGATGGACTCTTTGGATGCCATGGAAGGTAAATAGCAAACGCAAACGTAAGAATGCAAACTTCACACAACAGTGCAGTGCTCAAACAAAAGATTGGTGTTGGTTTTCAGGTGATGTTGAGCTGGAATGGGAAGAGACCACCATGTAAACCACCGACTGGGGGAAGATTTGGGGGAGCTTTTCTTTGACCATGGGACCCTCAACTGGACCTCCACCATGAAGACAAATGTAGACGATCAGTAAAGAAGAGCTGGAAAAGAACAAGACTTGGATGTTCCACTTCAAACCCTTTTCTCTGTCCAGTTGCACATCCTGTCTGCTTGTTTCCAAAGACAGGAAGAGAAACTTTGTGAGGAGCTATAAATATCAGGAATGACATGGACAGAAAAGAGAGCATGAGCTAACTGTGAGACTTCTATCTTTGCACAACTGCATTGCATTGCTTTAATGTTATCTGTTTTGTAAGATAATTTATTAAGCCAAAATGGGATTTTTTTGATTCTCCTTGTAACTTTGTTTGCATTCAGGTATTGTGTATGCTTTTCAAGACTGATTTTGTAAACCCAAAGCGTCTTCTCTTGCTTTGATACTTGACAGTGAAACTTTTCCCTGTGGACTTGCTATCATCAAATGTTTATTAGCTTTTGATATTAAAAAGAAAGATTTTAAAAGTAAAACCTGCCTGTGCTGGTTTCAATGAAATTGGGGGAATGAGGGTTAAAAGAGGTTATATCATGCTTTGGTTTGTTTTTATCTCTTCAGATGACTGAAAAGATTTTGATGTAATGCATAAAATAACAAAGTCAAATGTCTACATCAAACCTAAGTTGTTGATTCTTTTTCCCTGGGACTCAGCCTGAATATAAGTCTTTGAACAATGCCGCAGTATTCCTACACAGTCTACAAAAAGTTTATTTTTTGATTGACGTCAAGACCAGTTCATCCACGGTGAAGGTGACTGACCCCACACTAGTCCCATAGTTTACCTCCTTGAGTCACTAAACCAAAAAAAATTGGTGTGGCAAAGGGAAAATGCACAAAAATATGACCAAGAACATACAAGGATTATAAAAAAACAGTCCATTAAAGGGTTAAGAGGAGAGTGGTGCAAAGTCCGGAGATAAGTTACGTCTGCATTTTATTTTAAAATCAAGATTTCTGAATCTAGAGAAAGTATAAAGAGGCAGAGAATCACAGTTGTTGGAGGACACATGTGATGATTCTGCAGTCAGTAATGATTCCAGTTACTTACTAGTGATAGTCCACAGATTTGCTATGTCTAAACCCAAATAAGTTGTCTGCTAGGAAATGGTTGAACTCTTTCCTCTGCTGAGTGGCTCGAGGGTATGGACAATACTCCTGTACTGAAAATCCTTTTTACTTGCCCTATTTAGTATTCATATTTTCTGAGAAACACATTTCTCTTAGGATTTCCTTAAGAAAAAAACAATTTATCAAAAATAAATGACTGAAATATAAAACGCTGCATGTATTGAAACTATGACATGATTGAATTTAATTGTTTGAATGGAAGTACTGCCAAATTAACCTTTTTAGGCTTTTATTAGACTAGTGACTTTACTTTAGAATATTAGGGATTATTTTGCATCAATACATTCTTTTGTGGCTACTCAGTGGATTGGTGAAAAGACATCAGGGTTTCTTCCAGTGTATTATAAACCTGGCTGGCCACCAGGCTTGACTTGTGCCCCCACAGGCTAAGCATTGCTTATTTATTTAAGCCTTTTTAAAATTTTTTGCATTTTTTAAAAAGACTTTATTGTTGGTGTTCAGGTATTAATCTTCCAATCTTTCAATAACACATAATAATGATATTTTCAAAATTCATGCCAACTTTAAATATTTTTTAACCCAAAAACATGATGGACTGCTGGATCGATGGCTGCCCTCGCACCCAACCACCAGGCTTAGCAAGTTTTCTGGGGGAAACCTTGGATATTGTTGGCTCACAGATGAGTCAGTGTGGGGTCAAAGTTTAACGGAGTGGAGTTATCTCTGTGTATTCATGGAGCTTCTCCAGGTATCCCAGCTTTTTAGCACACTCTAAAAAAATTGTGTGAAGAGCTTTTTCCAAGTTGTTCATAATTACAAGTGTGGGCTTGTGCAGGGTTTGTTCGACCTGTGTGCCTTTTTACATTAAAGTAATGATTACCGGAACAGACCTATTGATAAACTCTCCTTCTGAACCAAACCAATGAGGCTTTTAGAAGTAAAAACTTCATGAAGGTTCGGTCAATAAAATAGATAAGGTATATTGGCTCCTTTTGGGTAGATTGAATTTGTATAATTGTGAAACAACAATAAACTCTGAGAAATTTGTGTTTAATTTATTTAATTCATTGGTGTCACACACAAAAATGAAAACAAAAATCCGCAGCCATGTAATGAAAGATTGAGTGGAATAATTCAGACCTGTTTGACTGAGATTTACTATTATCGGCTGCGTTCTCTAATAAATTAGTTTACCTGGTGCACCGGGATGACACAGGAACACCGGTGCAGACCGGTTTCCCATTAGCTCCTTTATTCCACCAATCTTCTTCCACACCTGGTGCGAAATTATCCGCGGCAAGATCCCCGAAGCACACAAACAGCCTAATGCCCGAGAGTAAAAACTACTTTATTCTTTCATTTTCTCCAAACAGAAAAGCTTAGAAATTCCAATAGGAAACACATTGTTCTTTAAGAAATTTCCTTGTTAGAAATACCGTGAGGATGCAAAGATTAACTGACGGTGCTGCACAAGGAGGATGCAGATTTGGTGCGTCTCCATGACAGCCACAGAGAGAAGAGAAGGGAAAAGAATGGGAGAGAGGGAGGAGAAAAGGACATCAATCAAACCCAACATGCCCTGACAATAATGAAATAAACATAGCATCAAGCTCCTGTTGTATTCTGCAAATAATAATAATAATAAAAAACGAAAACAAAATAAAATTATCATGCGTTATAGTACAAGCCAGTCAGAGTTCATAGTAAACAAAGTAGGGTTGCTGACTTGTTAAATCAAGCAGTAAATTTAATCAGAATTTGTTGTTTTAGCAGCTATGTGTTGGTTGTAAATGTGCGTGTGTGTGTGTGTGTGTGTGTGTGTGTGTGTGTGTGTGTGTGTGTGTGTGTTTGACTGGTGAATTTTACTGTGTGTGTTCACCATTACAGCATAGCCCTTTACACACCTTTACAGGTGTCACTGCCATCTTTTAGTAACGTTGTTAATAATATGATATGACGCTTTAATGATTAATCTATATCAGTAACTAAACTGTTTACGCTACAAAAAAACTGCTTGTTTCCCCAACTCTCATAAGGGGGGTTTGCATTTAGGACACCCCCAGTAATAAACGTGAATAGTAACTATAATAACTATATTATTCTTTTTTTCTTTTAAACTAGATTTTTCTCTGTACAAATACATACGTAGTAGATACACACAATGGGTAAACTGATCACTTGTTTTTTTGTTGTTTTTTTCAGAATAAATCTATTTCATTTATTTACAATATATCCAATATATTCTGTGGTGCAAAAAGACTTAGTGATGTGCTATATATACCGGCTCAAGTCAGACACCATCTATGTTGAGCAATCAACACAGTGATGAGATAAAGAATCATTTCTTAGACATCTTCAGTTTGTTTGTTTTTTTTCTCCAGCTAAACATTCGCAGAAATGCATCTCTGCTTGCGAAATGTTCCAGTTATTTAAGGAAAATATAACAGTTAAAACTCTGAGGTATCTACCCTGTGTAGCATCATTTCAAGGTTTAATAATAGCGCTTTTTTTTCTGGGCTTTTTTTAAGATATACTCTAAATCCAAAAGTAACATGGGTATTCACACTTGGTATTCACAGGAGTAAATGTACATGAGAAGAAGAAAGACTTTGTGAGCGCCTGTTTTAGCCTTGTTTTGAATGAATTATCGGCCCGAATCCCAGTGGCCCATGAGTAAGCAGCCTGAATACACATGGTGCACACACACTTTGCTCTCTGTGAGGTGCAGACGCAGTATCACATGTTGCAGTGCAGCAGTCTTTCCCGTCAGAGCAACAATCCACTGAATAAGAGCAGCGAGAAATGAGACGGTTTGAGCACAAACACACAACGAAGCACAAAAAGATGATTGTCATTGAGAAATTCTTTTAGGTATTTTCTTTGGGGTGAGTGGGAACAACTTTGCTTCTGACACTACGCTTCAACTGACTTATTTTTTCCCCCTCACATTCCTGCGTTTTTCATAGATCTGTTCTCTTGCCATGAACATCAAGAATAGACAACCAAATAGCTTACCTTGCAAAAGTATTCATGCCTGACATTTTCCCACATTTTTTTTTATATTACAACCACAAGCTTCAATGTATTTTAATGGGATTTTAAATTGCAGACAAACAAAGGTTACTGTATAATAGAGCAGTAACAGTAAAATGTTGGTTTTCATTTTATGTTTTATGTTTATATGTAGGAATTGGTGATTCAACAACGTAAAGAACAGCAAATATGTGCAGGAAAATGCTCTGGTCAGATAAGACCAAGTTCAAACTTGTTGGCCCAAATATAAAATTATATGTGAAATACTAACAAAGCATCTCACTGTCTTCGCAATGAAACATAGTACTGGGATCATTGTACTGTGAGGATGCATCATTTTTTAAAATCATGAACAGAGAAGCTGGTCAGTTTATAAGAATGGATCTATCTAAATACAGGAAGAAAAATCTATTAGAGAATGGACACAATAAGACTTGGGAAGAGGTTCATTTGCCAGTAAGAACTGACCCTAGCATACAGCCAGAACTATTTGTGTTTGAGAGTGGTCTAGTTAAAGTTCAAACCTAAATCCATTTGGGAATCTGCAGGAAACTTTAAAGCATACGTGTGATTTAAATAAGCTAGGAATGTTTTATAAAGTAAATTTGGTCAAAAATTCACTTATTGAATTTCTTATTCACCAGTTCACCAGTTGGTGAACACACAGTAGTTCAAAGATCCCACAGCTCGGATCGCATCAAAATGAGGTACGGCTACATATTTACCCAGAGCGCTACATAGAAATGCCAAAGGCATTACATTTCCTTCTGCTTTATAATTATGCATCACTTTGTAAAATCCCAAGAAAATAGATTAAAATTTGTGGAGCCAAGCTCAATGTGAAGAATTTCAAGTGATAGTACTTTTTCAATGCCCTATTAACTTGTATATTTTTCACATTAGGCATCGTTACTGAAAGATTTCCTCACACTCACTCCAGTAAAGATCCACACCAATGAAGAGCAATATTAATATCCCGAACAGAAAACTGTCCTTCATTCTCGTCCTCTTGGGACAGATTTTCTTTCGCTCGGTTTCTCGGCCCGACCTTGCTGAGACGTTTGCCTGATGGCTGACATTTAAAAATGCAAACAAAGCATATTTCTTAAAAACTGTGAAATGTAGACAGGCTACATCAGTTAATACTGGGTGACATTTTGGAGACAAAAGAAGTAAAAGACGTCTTTCCACTATTAAAGCTCACATTCAAAACAAATCACACAGTTTTGTCAAGTTCTATGAGTAGATTCTTGATCTTCTTTTTCCTTCCACATATATGGTATTTCCTCAACGTTTTTTGCGTCAACTTGTGCTACACCAACTTTGTGCAAGTGTGAGGATCAACTTTTTTTTCCTTTTCTTTTTTTCATACAATGCTGCGGGAGCCGCTGGAGTTGCGCCGGCGGGTGAGGGGCATGGTGTGGTGGAAGGGCATGGGCGAGTCGGGTGGACAGAACTGGTGGGGATGGTTGTAAGGAGGAGGAGGAGGCGGCAGGGGCGGCTGGGGTCCGTCTCCCTCTCTGACCCGGACGGGAGTAGACATGGCAGACTGGATGAGCTGATGGGTCGCCGGGCCTTGGCTGAGAAACGCCTCCATCCGTCCCCGTCCGCTCTGGTCCACGACGATCACCTTGACAATCTGCTGGCACTGGATGAGGGTCTCTGGGCGGAGCTCTCCGGCCTGGACGGGGCTGAGCAGGGTGGGGGGTGCAACCAGGGCCAGGGGTGCGGACTCAATGCTGGGCTGGCTCAGCTGATAGGTCTGCAGCCTGTTGTGAATTGACACCTAGTTTAGGAACAGTCAGAGAACGCATGAGGAGTTACCAGCCTGAACGCAGCCTCTACGCAGCCCTCTGGTGTGTTAACGCACATGGGCATGCAGGCATGCAGGTGGTGGCATGCATTGCGAGCGCATGCAAGATTCACACTCTCTCTTGCTGTCCCTGATCTACTTACTAAATCCACATTCAGATTTCATTTCCAGCTACAATTTATGCAAACACCAGCCCGGGAGGAGAAAACGGGGGGTCGTGGGGTAAGACGAGATCGTAGGCAGACGTTTTAGCAGGAACAGTTCGGGTTTTACGTATGTGGGTGTGCCGTAATAGAAAATGAGTGGCAGAATGGTAGGCTTAGAGATAAAGGAGTATCAGGAGAGGAAAGAGGCGACACCGAGGGCGTGGTGTCTCCCTAACACAATAAGTTACAACTCTAAGGGGCTAAGCGAAAGGCAGGGGGAAGAGGGGAAAATGAGTAAAACAAGGACAGAACTGCAAAAGAAAGAACAGATTCACCTATATGCCTATGTTTAAAG
This sequence comes from Micropoecilia bifurca, assembly GCA_903067075.1. Lineage (NCBI taxonomy): Eukaryota > Metazoa > Chordata > Actinopteri > Cyprinodontiformes > Poeciliidae > Micropoecilia > Micropoecilia bifurca. Next base: position 7,052 of record CAEGAF010031314.1, on the reverse strand, counting down.
AGATGGTAAAGGATTTTTTTTTCTCAAAGAGGTTCTATAAAAGGCTATATGCAGTTAATATGTTCCCAGTAGTAACTCTTGCTATCTTTATTTAGCATAAATCCACTTCTATTTTAAAACAACTCCAGTGATTTTGTGGTAGCACAACGCTGTAGCTGCAGAGCAGATGCCTCATATTCATAAGTCATTAGTCATTGCGATCTGTCTGGGGTTCAGTTCCTGAACTAGGGAACCTTTCTGCATGTATCCCTCCGTTTACTCTGCTTATCTCCATGGCTACAGTGAATAAAGGCCATGAGAATCACACAATTCCTTAAAAGCACCTTTATGACCCTTCTGTTTGGTGAACTTTAAAATGTCGTCGTTTGCATTAGGCGGGTATTAACACAGTCGCTGACCATTTATGTAGAAAATGGGTTTGGAGGTGATACAACTCTATGTAAAACACCCTGAGCATGTGATGTATTAAGGATCTCATGCAACAGTAAGGCTGTGTAAAAAGTGGAAATACTGTAGCTCTTTAAGTGAAAACACAATTTTAAGGATTTTCTTTTTTCAATACCTTGCTTTTCTGCTTGATAACCAGAAATGCTTTAAATGTTCCATTCTTAGCACTTGGGTTTCACTGGACACCTCCTCCAATTTCCACTTCCCCTATAAATTATTATCAACTTCTCTGTGAATAACTGGCCAACGAACACATAACAACAGCTTAAAGATCCATAAAATATCAGTAGAACAACATTTTTGAAATTGGAGTTGTTTTAAAACGTTTGAGGTCTCCTTTTCGTTCCGAGGCCAACTTATGTGGATTTTTATTCAGTTAAAATCATCACGAGAGTTATTAACTGTTGATAACCTTTTAATAGAGACACAGTTACAAAATCCAGGACTATCACTTTAAAGCAGGAGCTTCTTCCACCGAGACCCAACAACATTAACACATGCACCTTTTGACTTTTTACAGTATCAAGCTCATCTAGCTTTGTCGATGGTATTCCAGGAGCCGGCCAACCTTATACTCGCTCAAATGGGAAGTCTGGCAGGTTTCAGCGGGGATGTCTGAAGGGCTGTTTTGTAAGCAGCGGCTGCTGGTCCACTTATCAGAAACAGAATGAGGCTGTTTGCAGCGCTACTACAGAGCCACCTCTTAGCAGCCTTTGTAGGTTTGTCTGTATAGCAGGGATGTGCTGCAGGCGGTGCTCTTTTAAAGCAAAGCAAAAAGCACTCTCCTTTCAGGATGAGGCACAGTCCCTGTCTAACTGCATATACACACACAAACACGCGCAACATTCACAGAGCTGAATATGCAGATACTTACCTGAGGGAGACGAGAGTAGCTTAGGCACTCACCTCTACTGTGTTGTTGTTGCCAGTTTTATCATATACATCCTGTTGGCCTGTGGGATGAAAATGTACCTCTGTCAGTCATCCGGCATATATGTATACTAAAAAACCAAGGATATTACATAGGGACCTGACATTTAGTTAATGTATGCCACATTATGCTACACAAGCAAAACCAGCACCTGAGGGAGAGCCATGTCCCGTGTGTGTGTCCATTTGCCCGCCATTGGTGTGTAAACCATGCGACTGGATCCCTTGCTGCCTCTCCAGCTCCCCTACAAGGCGAAACGGGCAAGTGCTGCTGTCAGCGCCTGACGGCGTGCCACGGTTTTAATCAAATGTCCACGTAATGAGAGAGCAGCATGCTTGTGTCCTTACACTGAATGTGAATCTGCTCCATCTCGTTGACCTCTGCGATCGCCTCTCTGAGCTCCTCCGCAAACTTCCTGAGTTCCTCTCCGCTGGGAGAGCAGAAACTAACCAGCTGCTTCTTCTCTGAGGTAAAGGGGCTCATCATGGTAATGCCGTGAGCATAATCTGAGCAAATACGCAAAGAGAGAGGAAAAGGAGGAACTTCCGTGAGGTGGGAAAATGTGCGTCATGCGGAACGTTAAAACTGAATTCAGCTCCGTTGCGTTTTTCTAAAAGACTGCAGCTAATAAAATGCCCTTAAAATAGACTTTCAAATCATGGGTTAAAAAGAGTATAGTCACCAGATTATGTGTGTGTGGGGGCTAAAAAATAAATGTGTAACGTCAGTTCATTGTTTTGTAATTGCTTGAAAGCACATACTAACACATTTTTGGGTTCTTTTAAAAATGCAACATTTTATTTAAGATTGCAACATTTTGTGTGTTGTGGATTCAACTGCTGCTGAAACTGACATGTTAATCTGATCATAAATTCTTTCAATCAGACATTAGAGCTAAAGGAGAACATTAATACAAATGAGTCCGGACATTTTGGTCCCTTGTCAATTTCCTTTGCTCTATTGTAATCTATAAATGTTTCTTTTACAGCTTCAGACTGGAAGGTTGAACTATTATTTCATCTTAAATATTTGAATCAGTTACAGTAAAGCACTTTTACTGAAGGATATTTACCACAATTTGATAGCAACGTGTGCCATTATGTATTGCAATGAAACCCTCACAGTCTGAGTGCTGACACTGACCTGAAAGAACAACAGTAAAATGGACAACTTGGCGAGCTCAGCACTTTTTATGCACAAAGCTATGGCTTGTAATGGGAATAAATTGCTGCAAAGTAAAGTAGCATCTTACACTCATTGCTGAAGAGGTGAAACTGCATTCCCAGAAGACCCATAGCTTTACAGAAAGTGTATGAAGCCGAGCTTTTCTTCTTGGGACACAGCTTCAGGATCTGCACACACACAACGATGGTTAACTTGCCGTCGTCGCATGCTGGATATCAAACCACATTTCCTATCGGGCACGTGACAGCATGCATGCTCACGCACACCAGTGTCTCTTTCTGAAGGTCAATCCTTACCAGCAGCAGGTCATTAAAGAGGAACACCTCCCTTTGGAGCGCAGAGAGCTTCTGTTTGTGAGGTTTGTTGGCATCGGGAACCTCAAACAGACGGCAGCAGCACACCAGCCGTCTGTGGGGCACAGCGAGGACCTGAAGGAACAAGGTTAAAGAGACGGAGAGGGCGGCTAATGCAAAACAGACTGCTGCCAGACAATTCAAACCGAACGAGACACGAGTAAACTGAGAAGTAAAGAGGAAAAGTCTGATACTAACTGTCTTCAGGCCCAGGATGGACTGCTCCACACGGCTCACGTATGTGACATGGTCTTCGTTGGAGCGCAGCTCTCTCTGCTGAATCCTTTCATAAATGCCTGCAACCATCTCTCTGGGGATGTCTGCTCCGTCATCCACACCTGAGAGAATTCAAAGGTTCATTCAATGCTGGAGTGATTGTGATAAAAAAAACCAAAAAAACTCACTGATACCTTTGCTCGGTAGCACAGAAAGCTTCAAAGCATCAAATCAGAAGCAATAAATACAAATTATAGTCTTTAAAATGTATTTTATATGTTTTGAAACCCTCTAAAGCAATAAATGATTATTCAAACTGGAGCAGAATTTTGTGTACCTTTCATGTCTGCAGTCTGTGCTCATTTTCTGTTGCTGCTGCGCAGTTGAGTGTTTTACTGAGGAATCTGATAGCAGTAATCTAAATAGTTTAGTGAAGCCAAGGCTAGAATCCTTCACAACCAAAGTCGCTAAAATTGCTTTAGAGGAAAAAAAGCATTTCAAGGAAAAGAACATTAAAATAAAAACAAGAAGTCTTGCATTAAAAGAAAAACTCAGTGAAATGCAAGTTCCAAATAATTAAATACCTAAAATATAAAATGAAACTGACAAAATAATCTTTGACCTTTGTAGAAAGCAATTTCTGCATAATGTTGTGTTTCAATGTTGTCAGTTCCAGAGCTGAGGGGAACAGAAACTAAACGCTGCCTCCTCTTATTTTGATTCTGGTCTAACAAACACTAATGAAGAAACAGCAACCTGGTGATATGAGAATCCATCTAGTAATTTAAAAACCATTAACAAGATTTTAATCTATCTCATCTGTCTTTTTACAAACAGTGAGCCAGTGCACTGATTTAAGCTCTGGTGAGATGTGATCCATTTTCCTGGTGTTTTGTCAGAATCTTGGCAACAACATATTATATTTGCCCGATTCCTTTTTTATTCACACCTCTAAAGAAATGATTACAATAATATAACCTGCAAAAAGTATGTTGTTCAGTTTCTTTAGACTCCTAATTGTTAAGTGTCACGCAGTATTGCTTTATAATTTATTGGTGCATGAACCTAATAAAGCGTATAGACATGAATTTACATTATTTTGTAATTTAGAACTTGCAAAGTTTGCTACGTAGAGTGTATAAAACCTTCCACTGTTCTAGCTTATAAAATATAGATATAAGTTTTATTCTTGAGCTATATGACTGCAACTCGTTCTAGCTTTCTTATAATGTGCATGCCACTATGGTGCCTAATGGAGGGAGAAAAATGTAATTAGAATTAAATGTAAACATGACCACACATGTCACAAACATGCTAGCCTGATCAGCTTTTTAGTTGAAATTAGATCAAGCAAACAGGACTTTAAATAGTATAACATAAAGAAACATTTTTTTTTTCAGATACAGGGAGCTGTTGAAGTAGTTAAATAAATGATAACAAATTGAAATTCATGACACAATTCAGACAACGGCACGGTCTGCAGGAATTACTACGCTGAGTATTGGATTTTTCTATTTGTTTTCTGCTTCCATGTTCTGTGTTGTTATCTCCTATTCTACTTCATTTAATCTCGCTTTTGTTACTATGATTGCTTTTGTTTTACCTTTCTCCTCTAGTTATTTGATTTAACTGCTATCCCTCACACACCTGGCTGTTGTTTGCTGATTGCCACTCAGCCGTTCTTCATTTGTTTTTAATTATCTCTGTACAAATTGTGGCAAAATGCTTGGGCTCACAGCCAGATAGTTTTAATTGTTTCTTCCCCTGCCTAATGCCCGACACATTATGGATTACTGTCTATTTAAAGTTACTTTTGATTTTCCCCATCACTGTTGGCTTCCCAGTTCCTTTTTGAAGCAGAATAAAATTAAACATTTCTCCCCATCTTCTGCATCATCATCATTTTTCATATTCACCTTAGCACTCATCTCAGCATTTCTTTTTGGCCGATACTGTAAGTTTTGATTATTCACACATTGTGGCCGTGAATCACTTCAGAGGGTAACTGGATGCAACAGTCATATAGACAGTTAATAATCTGAATGGATTGAAGACAAAATAGTTTAGGTTCCAAAAATTAAAATACTTTGAAAATGTTTCCGATTTTTTGTTACTCATTTTTGAGACTGAATGGAGAGACTCTCATGGATGAATTGTTTGGTAGTAGAAAACTTGTATAGGCATATTTCACCCATTGCGAAAGGCCTTACATAGTCACCCAGGCTACAACACAAAATATAAGAAAAAAACAGAAGCACATAAAGACCAACCAGGCATTTGATGTTGAAACTTGCCTATTATACAAACACACAAATGTGAAAATATCATAAAGCAGGTTGTCCAGAGTGATAAGATGTTAATAAAACATTGAGTAGAAGAGAAAGTGTGGAAGACAAAGGTGCATCAGCAACATGCCAAACTGCAGCTTCAACAGCTTTAACAACCTCAGTCTCTAAGTGTGGACTGAGGCTGGAGTCAGTTCATCAAGAGCAACTACACACAGACCAATCCAACACCTGGGCTATAAATAGTGGCGCAAAAAGTGGGTATGCAGCACATGCAACGCATAGGGGCGCAGCACCAGAGGAGGTGTCAAAACCCCGTCTGGAGGGGGCGACGCGCCGATGACGTTCTCCCATACACTTCAGCGCGCCTCGCGCTCCTTCACCTTGCGCAAATAACTAGGTAAATGTAGCGAGTTTTACCCTTCAAGTATCGTCGTCTCTCGGGTGTGGGGAGCGAGTGTATCGTTTCTACGCTCCTTTACCCTGATGCACCCCTTCCTTCGCGGGGGGTAAGGTGGGAGCACTGATTTATGTTTTCGCATCCACATGAATAATGTGTAATTGCGCCCCTGGCTATAAATGTGGCCTTCCTTGTGTCAAGTCAATACTGTCTTACCTGACTAAGGAGAGAAAGAACTGAATTATTTCTCAGTGGTCCAAACTCCTCTTTTCAGATGAAAAAAAGCATTCTATTTCATTTGGAAATCAATGTCCCAAAGTCTAGGGAAAGAGTGGAGAGGCACAGGAGTCACAGAAGCTTGAAGTGCAGAGCGAAGTTTCACAGTCAGTGATAGTTTGGGGTGCCAAATCATCTGCTGTTGTTGGACCACTTTGTTTTCTGAAGTCTACAGTCGACACAGCCGCCAACCACGACATTTTTGATTACTTCAAGCTTTTATTCTGCAAATCGCTTTAGGGAGTCGCTACTTTCCAACAGGACTTGGCATTTGCCCACACTGCCAAGGTCACCAAAAGCTATTTTAATGACCATGCTGTTACTGTGCTTGATTGCTGCCAATTTGCTAACAAGAGGAAGAGGAGAGACTCCAAAGCCAATAACGCCACACCATATTGAGGCAATATTTCATGCAAAAGAAGGCCCAACCAAGTACTGAGTGCATAGATATTAACACTTTTATGAAGCCTGACATGGCTGTTTAAAATACACTTTTTATTGGTCTTACGTAATTCCCCAATTTTCTGAGCTGTTGCATTTTGAATTTTCATTATCTATAAGTCTTAACCATCACAATTACAAGAACTACATACTAGAAAAATTTCACTCTATGCTTAATGAATCTCAATATCTCCGTTTCAATTCCTGAATTATTGTAATTTTGAAGCTGCACTTTTGTATATATGATTGTGAGGACAGGGAATTATCTGTTAAGTTGTAAGTAGCATACTGCGCATGTGTGAGATGTAAGGTTGTGGGAGGCGGGGCTAGAGCTGAGGGGGTTTTTGCTCATTGTGAGGATGCAAAGCGCAGGAGCGCATGTTAACTGTTAATGGCGACCATTAAAGTGTACTATCGTCAGTAGTGTGATTAATTGAGTCAACATTGGTAGCAGAGGATGGCCGCTGCTGGAAATTACAAAGTTCCCCCACCGTTCGACGAAAAGACGTCTTACGAAA